>JANHZU010003217.1:76874-100851 GCA_032468055.1 Acrochordus granulatus
CCTGAGAGGAAATCCCCAGCATAGGAAAATCATAACAGATTTCGGGATATCAGTAATGTCTTCCGTACACGCACCAGACATCTGGAACAGATTTGCAAATCTTTATTTGCATTTTTAAAAGGATGATACACCTAGGTATGCGAATGAGTGTGCATTCATGTGTTTTGACTCCTGCTTTTGCAAGTATGATTCTTAACGCCTTTCTATCCCTCTCCTGCTTATCTATTGACTTGACAGAAATTGTATTTCTTTACTCGGTAATAGCCCTGGATAATACTGAATTATCTGATTAAAGATAGCTAGAAACCTTAAAATTGCTCCAGAATACGTGATTATTAACAGTTCAGAATTATGCGGAAGTTGGCAATGCATAGTGGAATACATCTTTTCTTGTTTCTCTCTCCCTCTCTCTCTCTCTCTCTATATATATATATATGAGGCATATTCTGAATTAGACATAGAACTCTGTTGAACAAACAGTTCAATTTATAGCAACAACTGAAACATGATCTGAATGTAATGTAAACCCAAGCTTTTTTTGTGACATACGATGCAGGAAGTGGCATGCTTTGTGAATGGCAAGGAATATTATAATTCAGGGAAATCTGATAATACCCTGAAACATGGAAACATGTTGCAATTCAGAAAATGTTTGTGGAAGAACCACAGTTTCATGTTACCTTTCAGTGTTGTCTGAAGATGAGAAAAACTGAGAATGAATTCTCATAGGTTGCTGATTACTTCACCTCTGTTTTTGCCGGAAGAATAAACGGGCTTATGGCGCATTAAAAAATATCATTTACTGAGCATCATCATCTTGAATGATTATTTTTAGCAACAGATATGTTAGCCTCTTGCAGCCAAACAACATGGCTGTTTGTCGATTAAAATAATTACTCCTGCTAACGAGCAGAATGGATGCATCTGACAATTTCAGCGGCTCTCCATTCCTTATTTTTGAATTTTAAATTCAGCACATCCAACCTCACATCAATCTGAGATTTTTTTAAGTTTGCACAAAACATACATGTAAGACGGATATGGAGATTTTAATAGATACTTTTTCCTGATTTTCATAATTGTCCTTAACATGGCATGTTTTTGTGCATTGTTTATGTAACCTGCATATTTGTTTAAACATTTTCATTAGATATATACATTGTTTAGAGAGTTTGTTAATTAGAAAACTATTTGACAAAATTCACAGTGAATTTTAGTAGTATTTCAGCTCATGACTTGATTCAAAGTACACAGCTGAATAAGCGTGCAACCATGGACATTTGTTTTTTACCACAACGATGACACATTGATTATGATGCAAGCCCCCCTTCGGGTTGTTACATTGGAAGATAGATTTGTTTCACAGCATCAATATGTGTGTCTTATGAGTTCCCCCAACCCCAGATATTTAAGTGCATACTTATTTATTTATTTGTATCCCACCTTTGTTATTTTTATAAATAAGTCAATGTGGTGAATATATCCAATGCATCTTCCTCCTCTTATTTTCCACACAACAACCCTGTGAGGTGGGCTGGGCTGAGAGAGAGTGACTGGCCCAAAGTCACTTTGCTGGCTTTCATGCCCAAGGCGGGACTAGAACTCTCAGTCTCCTGGTGATTGGCCCAAAGTCACCCTGCCGGCTTTCATGCCTAAGGCGGGACAAGAACTCTCAGTCTCTTGGTGATTGGCCCAAAGTCACTTTGCTGGCTTTCATGCCCAAGGCGGGACTAGAACTCTCAGTCTCTTGGTGATTGGCCCAAAGTCACCCAGCTGGCTTTCATACCAAGGCAGGACTAGAACTCATGGTCACCAACTTTCTAGCCTAATGTCCTAACTACTAGACCAAACTGGCTTTCTTTTACGTTATAATTCAGATTCAGATACTTTATTTGCCAAGCATGGTTAAATGTGCAAGAAATTTGGCTCCTATACAGCAGCTCTCAGTATACTTGCAAGACAACAGTGAATAGAATAATAACATAGCAATAATGAAGTTAAAGTTTAGATCCAAAGTCAATAGAAAGGAAATATTATCAAGTGTAGAGTTAGAAACGTTATATGTTGATAAGTACGTAAATACATTAGAGAGAACTTCTTGGTTAATTCCATATACTGTACAGTATATAACAATCTCATATTCTGCTGAATGATGGCATGGGGAAAAAAACTGCTCCTGAACCTGGGTGTTTTGGTATGCAATACTCTATAGCGCCATCCAGAGGGAAGAGGTTCAAATAAGTTACAACTAGGATGAGAGGGGTCTGCAGATATCTTCTCCACCCTTCTCTTGACCCTCTCAATATATAGGTCCTCCACGGAGGGCAGGTTAGCTGCAGTTATTCTTTCTGCAGTCCTGACTGTGTTTTGGAGTCTGTATTGGTCCTGCATGGTTGCTCTATCGAACCAGACAGTTACAGATGTACAAAGGACAGACTCAGTGATTCCTCTGCAGAACAATATCAGCAGCTCTTGAGGCAGGATGAATTTCTTGGGCTGATGCAGGAAGTACTTCCTCTGATGTGCCTTCTTAATAACAGTGCTAATGCTAGCCGTCCATTTCAAGTTTTGAGAGACTGTTGAGTCCAGTACTTTGAAGGACTGTACTGACACTGTATTGCTGAGTGCAGTAAGAGGAGGTGAAACAGGGGGACTCTTGCTAAAATCATAATATTATGATTCTAGGAAAGAAGGAACAAGCCAAACATGGCATCTGTTAGACAACTGTCATTCTTTAAATAATACAAAAGACTGTTTCAATTTTTTGCTTTTTGGGTGCTCCGTAATCCATTAAATCATCTTGGGATTTAGCAGTGGACAGGTCAAAAAAATCGAAATTATGGCCACAACTGTACAATCCAAACTTGCATAAAAAAAGGTGTGAGGCTTTAATCACACAGTTGTTGTCTTGACTTTTAACTCTCACCCCATCCCACAGACACACAGACACAAACACACGGCTTTGGTAGCACCACATTCTTTTTGCGAGAGGGCGGGGTCTAAGAAAGAACAACCCTCGGCAAAAACACAAAAGCAGAATTAAGGCCCTTGCTCGTGGCTGTTTCTTCCAAGTTAGAAGTTAGCTATCCAACGGCTGTAAAAGTGCCATTTTCTCCCTCTGCACAAAGGTATTATTTGACTCTGTCAGGAGTGAGGCTTGTTTCTGGCATCGCTCAGCCCCTCCTGTGTTTAATCCGGTGCAGCAGCAAAAGGAGATGAAATGGAGAGACGCTGCTGGAAGCCAAGTATCCTTCAGCAAGAGACGTTAATACCAAAAAAACTGACATCATGGAAAGCATGCCATGAGAGCCAACAGCCTGAGCGAGATGGGGAAACCGAGATGTCCCTTTAGCCAGCAGGAATCCCTGCGGCTTGCAGTTTGCCTAAGTAAAGACACATGACAAAATAACATAGCCTTCTAATCCTGAAACCACTAAGCCTTTCTTTTTGCTCCGGGGAGGAAGTGGGATGGATTGGTCGCAGGGAAACATGAAAGAAAAAGGGGAGATCCAAACACAAGAGCATTTTCCATGGCTAAAAAAGATAGATGGACTTTAATATTTAGCAAGATGTGTTCTTCGTTCCCCGAGTTTTGTAGACACTGTAATTAAACGCCATGCCATAAAGAACGAAGGGACGTGGTGGCCGAGTGGTTAAAGACGCTGGGTTTGTTGGATGGAAGGTCGGCAGCCTGAGTTCGAGAACCAGGCGCCACGTAAGGGGGTGAGCTCCTGTTATTCACCCCAGTTCCTGCCAACCTAGCAGTTTGAAAGCATGTAAAAATGCAAGTAGATAAATAGGCACTGCCTAAATTGGTGGGACAGTAACAGCGTTCCACGCACCTCTGCATATAGTCATGCCGGCCACATGACCACGGAAGTGTCTTCGGACAATGGCAGGGGAAACTTCTTAGCATTGCGCAGGCAGGGGTGTTCGTGAAATACTCTGTGGAAGTGAAAATTGGAGTTTGAAGAAGCAGGATAGAAAGAACATTAACGTGCTTCATGTTTGGTGTTGGAGAAGATTCCCGAGAACACCATGAACAGTCAAGGAAACAAACCAAGGGCTCATTGAACAAATCAAGCCAGAGTTCTCAATCAAGGCACAAATGAGCAAGCTCTAATTATCCTACTTTAGATGCATTACGTGAGGACTTAGCTCTTTTGAGAAAGCTCTAATGCTGGGAAAGATGGAAGGAAAAAAAGAAGGGAGAGGAAAACCAGCAACAAAGTGGACGGACGCAGTTACGGTAGTGATGTCAGGTGTGAAAGATCAGGCCCAGGCAATGAGATTCAAGCTAACAGGTTTATCAGGTCTTGCATATTTACAAGAATCCGTCCAACTAGCAGTTGAACGCCATGGAAGATAAGGTCCAACAGTCATCAGGAGGGGCTGGATTTATTATGTTTGTGGCTAGACAGAGATTCAAGGCTGTTCCCACATTTGACACCACCCCTGGCTCAGCCCTCTCTTCTCCCACAAATAATGGAAGACCTGAAGGATTGGGTCATTGTCAAATCACCATGGGAAAAATGTATCTATGTGGTCACTCAAGTTGACCAACTTGACAGCACATAACCAACCAATCATTAAACAGAATTTTAGCACTAAAATTTTTTTCATCATTAATTTTTTGAGACACATCCCTCCCCCTAGAAACACCCTGCCAGAAAGAATGTATCTTTACAGATAGTCCTTGACTTACAAGTGTTCTTTTAGCGATCATTCGAAGTTAACAACAGCATGGAAAAAAGTGTCTAATGATTGGTCCTCGCACTTATGACCATTGCAGCATCCCCATGGTCACATGATCAAAATTTGGGCATTTGGCAACCAGCACATATTCCCAGGAATGTGATTGCCATTGGCAATTTTTCCAACCGGCTTCCAACAGCCAAAGTCAGTGGGAGAACCAGATTCGCTTTACAACTGTGTGATTTACTTAATAATCATGGCAAAAAAGGTCATTCCATTCACTGTGACTCACCTTAACTGCTTTGCTTCGCTACAGAAATTCTGGTCCCAAGTGTGGTCATACGTCAAGGACTACCCTGTACTATTTTTTTGTTCTGGACATACAGTAGATACTAAGGCAAAGGCCTGTATGTCTTACAACAGCTTCTCAACAGTTCAGACATATCTCGGTCGTTATACAACGTGTATCTCTCCATACTTATGTCTGCTAAGGAGATGCTTCATATTGATCCTTGCCAACCCCCAAAATAGATTTTCCACTGATTCTGAAAATCAGTGATTCTGGCCACAAGCAAGACACCTAAGTTCACTGAAAATTTTGCAGAGACACCATGTTGGGGAAAGCTGAACTAACCAGAGCATCCTCAGAAAAGCTTCTGCACTAGCGGCACCTGTGTAAAAGAGCAGGCAAAAAATCCTTTTTGATATCAGTTGTACGTGTTGCACACTCGGTGCAAGTAAAAAAATAAGGAACAGGCCTTTGATCGTGTTGTTGCGCCTTTTTTAAAAAAATCGGGCCTGCTCTAAATCCCCTATAATTCTAGATCACTGCTTGAAAGGGACACAAACAGGCTTTATTTCCTACAGGAAAACTAATCCTGACCAACAGAAGCGTTGCAAACACCAGAACTGATCTTGCAGGGATGGGAAATCAGATCAGACTTTTACCCCTCTGTCTCTGGATTAGAATGAGAAGCCCCGTCGTCCAAAGGAAGGATGGCAGGGAACTGCTTCCTAAGGGATCCCCGTCTCTTGAAATCGATGCTCTTTGGCATCGGTAATCCGGAATTTCCGGGTCGGTTTTTTGAAGCTCTCCATAGCAATGGCAAGGACTGAAATCCGGACTCGGGGGGTGCCTTGTCATTCAATTGCAGTTTTGGCTCATTTTTTCCTTCCTGCCAGAGAAAGAATCCAAAACACCCAGGGAAGAAGTAGAATTTTCCTCTCCTGTACTCTCCCCGTGCCAAACTATTTTTTGAAATGGTGCCTGGGTTCCTTTCAGTCTTTTCCCGAGTCGTTCGCACCCTGCAAGCTTGGAGAGGTGACACGACAAATGTGGAACGAATTAGCGCAGACCTCAGCTTCTGCACAAAAGCCGATGGCAGAGGAGACAGGAGGGGAAACGTGCGCGTAGTTAGCGGATGGGAAGGAGGCCCGTGATTAATGCTTTGCGCACCTCTTTCCGGCTCAAGCCGGCTGCCCTCAGGAGATGCAAGGACGCGTCTGATGCTCACATCCAGACAACGTGGGAAGGACAGTCCCACAGCTCTGGTTCCCGCCAGCTTTTGCTTCAGGGAACAGACAGAAAAAGGGCAACTTCTTTGATTAATAGCTGCTTCAATAGGGCAAGTTATCTCCTGGCTCTACTTGGGTTTATCTTGAGTCCTCGATGGTGTCTGCCCCCGGGGCTAAGGAAGGATGAATCCTCGGCACGTTCTTCACGCGGCTCTTGTTCTCGAAGAAGAGCGTCCAGGACTCGGGAGAGAGGAGAGAAAGACTGACGTATATCAAATACACTTTGGCTTTAACTTCTAGGCGTGCAGCTGTTGGCCTGTCGGCATGACCCAAGAAGTGGAGAGGTAAACCAGGGCTAAGGTGGTACAGGTCGACCTCCATATGTGTCCATTCGCTTAGTGACCATTCAAAGTTCCAACGGCACCGAAAAGAGTGACTTCCAGCCAGCCCTTGCGCCTTACAGCCGACACAGCATTCTCCTGGCGATCAAAGGTTGGGCGCTTGTGTTTACTGGCTTGTGTTTACAATAGTTGCAGCATTTGGGGGTCGTGCGATTGCTATTTCTGACCTCCCCGGCTGGCTTCTGGTAAGCTAAGTCAATGGAGGACGCTGGATTCACTTAACGACTGCGCGATTCACTGATTCGCTCAGCAACCATGGCAAAAAGGTTGTGAAATTGGGCATGACTCACTTAACAACCGCCTTGCTTAATAATGGAATTCTGGTCTCAGTTCTGGTCGTAAGTCAAGGACTTCCTGTACATGAATTCCACACACACCCAGCTAATCTTGTGTTGGGCTGCAGGGCCAACAGCAAAATCAAACTCTTGCGAGCATCAAATTCTTGACAAAATGCCTCTAGCGCAGTTGCAGCAGCCCGTTGAGGTCGTGTATCCTCAGATTCTTCCCACAACAGTGACTGAAACTCCATTTCCATTGCTGATTTCTACCTGCTACGTGAAGGTCTCTTTGGGCACGGATGATACGAACGCAGCCTGCCCCTGCGTCCCCCACAGGAAACCTACAGTTTTTATACCCGTGTCAAAAAACTCAGGAAATAGCTGGCGCTGCACAAAATTCAGAGGCTGATAAATGTTTAAATGTTACAGGCCGAATTGTCAAAATTCAGTGTTTTTGGCTCCAAAGCTTCTCTGAACGTTCAGAGAACTTCCTCCTGTTGCTTCTTCCGTGGTGGGCAGATGCCATAATGCGCTTCCTGGGATGCAGAGGCAGCGGCTTCCCGCGATCCTTGCTCCCGGAACGTGCTGGTGTGCTCCTTGTGTGACGACAAGCTGTGCGTCCTCGCTGGACATGACTGCATCTGCGAAACGACCGCCGCTCTGAAGCTTTTGCTCCTCAAACAACCCCTCCTCACTGATGCCAGCAAACATCCCAAGCAGGGCAGAGCCACAGACCCCAGCCAGAATAAACTGGGTTTTTAGCAGCTCAGTTCATGTAGGCAAACTCAGATCAATTCTGGTTCTGTCTCCTCTTCAAACTCGACTTCATTCACTCAGTCTTCCTTAGCCTATCAGCCCTCTAGATGCGACGGACTGCAACTCCCATAATGTTCATCGTACACAGGTTGACTGATGGGCTTCAATGCAATCAGAAAAGTGCCAAGTCGAACATCTTGCAGTAGTCCTCATTTAGCAACCATGGTGGGGGACCAGCAACTCAGTCATTAAGCGAAGTGGTTGCTAAGTGAAACTGCAACGGTGCTTCTGATCTTACTTCAGCTTTTCTTTGCTTTACAGTCTAGTGAAGGTCATAAATGCCAGGATTGGCCGTAAAAGTTACTTTTTCGCTATAGTTGCCACTGCAAGCAGTCACTAAATGAGGCTAAATAAGATCCACTGTTATTCTGAAGCTTCTAAATAGAGAAGCCACAAGCTTATTTCTTGATAAATATTGGGAAGATCTATGTTAATTACTGCAACTGCTGCTTTAATAATAAACAATATATTACAAATACTGTACATAATATGCATCAATTCAGTCAAATGTAGCAGAAGCACACGGCTACATAAATCAGACTGTCAAAATCAGAGGAAAGCAACCCATTTACAAGGAGAAAGTTTACCTGTTGTAATAATTATCCAATCTGAAAATAATGAAAATGAAAATCTGAAATAATCGACCTTCTCACCAAATATGTGTCAAGTTTATTGCCTAAACCATTTCCTCCCTATAATAACCATAGTAATCAAACGCATTTTTTCTGAAATCTCTACAGTATTACATTTCACCAGACTGACATTTTCAACAATTTGGTTAAATTAATACGAATATAAATTATTCTCCCCATAATCTCTCTCCCAAAGGTATATCCCTACGCTATCTGTTTTAGATGACAGACTAATATTGAGGTTAAATTATTAAGTAAAATGCAATTTCCTCCCAATCTTTGGGAAGGATCCCTCGGTAAAGTTTCTTGCAACATGAGACCAACATATACTTCCAAGACAGTTCTTTCAAAATTACTTTTCCTGTGGGGTGAAGTAACAGGACGTGAGCATGTGGGCCTCAAGAAGCATAACTTAAATCAAGAGCAAGGAAAAAATATCCTAAGCAAAAGTCCAAAAGGGCTGCACTAAATGATGGGGATTGCGGTGTATAAAAGTTGGCGAGGTTATGTCAAAAAGGGGACACGTTAAAAACCAAAGCCAAACAGCCTTTTCCGAAATCAGAAATGTAACTCTTCCCATTTTTAAAAGCATTAATGAGGTTGAATAAAACACTACTACTTAATTTCTACAATAACGTGCAGCTACCCCAAAAGAGTGGTGTGTGAATGGCAAACCAAGTGGTATCTTATGCGTTGGATCCTATTATGACTTCCCTCCCGCTCTCCCTCCCTCTGTCTCTCTCTCGTTCACTTCCTTTTCCTCTCCTTCCTCCTCTTTCTTTTGTCTCCACCATTTAAAACATATGCAGGTAGTCCTCAATTTACAACCATTCATTTAGCGACTGTTCAAAGTAACAACGACTCCAAAAAAAGTGATCTATGACCGTCCTCACACTTATGACTGTTGCAGCATCCCCAATCCCGTGATCAAAATTCAGGCACTTGGCAACCGGCATGTCTTTACAATGGTTGTAGTGTCACGTGGTCGCTACTTGCAACCTTCCCAGCGAGCAAAGTCAATCGAAGGTGGATTTATTTTTTTATTTATCAAATTTATATGCCGCCAAACTCAAAAATGACTCTCGGCGTCTTTCACTGAGAAGAACGTGGAAAAACAATAAACAGCAAAATTAAAAATTAATTTAAAATAATTTAAACATAACTAAAAATTCACTGGACAGAAAGGAGGTTATATGCGGGGAGAGGTGCAAATAGCTCGGTCCGCTCGCCACTTCCATGTTGCCCAAATCACGGGCAGAGCCGGGTCTTCAGGCGCTTTTGGAAGGGGGCAAGATGTGCCACAGGATGGGAGCCACGGCAGAAAAGTCTCTTCCCCCGGCTGGAATTCCTTGACTGGCAGGGTCCATAGCACAGCATGCCTCCTCTGCCGGCCCCGGTGGGCGTGGGCCATCCCCTTAACAACCGCATGACCCACTTAACAACCACGGTGATTTGCTTAACAACCGTGACAAAAAATCAGGCATGGCTCGCTTAACAACTGCCTTGCTGAGCAGCAGAAATTCTGGCCCCAGTTGTGGTCTTTAAGTCGAGACTCCCTGCATAGTTCAAATTAGAACTTTTTCGCAGGTGAATCTGTGGCTGTCCAAACTTTGGAACCAGGTTGTAGGTACCTTTTGGGCGATCCGTCCCAACTTGGAACAGTCACTCAGGGACTGGTCATAAGTCAAGGACTACCCGTACAGCAGTCCTCGCGAAATGCCGATCTCCCTTGATTTTCCACGCTGATGCTTCCGTTCCCTCTGCCCCGTCTCAGTTCTGGTTTTGGTCTGCAGAAACATAGCGAAGGGAGCCAGCCGGGCAAGATCTTAACGCCCGATTCCGTTTTTTTTTCCAAAGAAAAACACGCTTTTGTTCTGTTTGACAAGCGATCGATTGAAATTCCAGATGGTTTTGAAACTCTTCTGCGTTGTGTCAAGATGGTCTGCAGGGAAGTGGGCGGGAGGTGTTTGTTTTGGCGGCTGAAAAAAGCCATCTGCCCCCCCGCACCTCTTTTCCAAAGTGACGGGGTCGATTTTCCAACAGCAACGATAGAAACGGACGCCGGAGCCTCGCCTCGGTTTCCCCCTCCGCCGAGCAGGTGCTCGGCAGAAGGGCTGCCACGGAGGACGCGAGGAATTCCGCACAACGGCCTTAAAATCAAACCTGGGCCGTTTCAGATGTCGCAACAGCGCACCACTTTGACCATCGGAAGACGCAACACCGGGAAGAGAGGCCTCACGGCCGAATCGATTCTGCGGGGGAAATCCAGCAGTTGTCTTCGACTTACAACGGTCATCGAGCCCAAAATTATGCTTGTAAGTCATGCATAACGGTCACTTAACGGGTCATCATGCGACCAACCAGACGGTACGACTTTTTTTGCGGCGGTCGGTAAGCGAACCCATTGACCGCAATGGGCTGTTGTTGCTGGAAATAAACGCCGGATTCTGGCTTAAACAAAGGTGTACGTTGTGCTCACGGTATGCTGCGAGCAGCTGCCAACGCAGGCCAGTTGCTGAGCGCCCAGAATGCACTCCCGTGACCGCAGGGGCATGCGGTTGTCCGAACTTTGAATCTGGGTTTGGGGTCTGCCGTAACTTTAAACGGTCGCAAGTTGAGGACTACCTATCTCTCATTTCTTTGAAAAGACGAAGAGAAAGACCGGCTGCCCCTCCCAGCTGTCAGGAAAGTTCAGGCCCCCATGTGTAAAAGCAGAAGGCTGCAGGACATGAGCATAGTGGAGGGCATTGTGCTCTGCGTATGTTCAGAAACATCTTGCCTTCCTCTCCTCTCAAGCTGACAGTCTTTGTTTCACTCCTCTCTTATCTCCCCAGAGACTGTTTAGGGACTGAAGCATATTTTTCTTGTGGTCTTTTGATGGCTTATCCTACGATTTATTAAATATCGGTCACTTATATTGGCGCATGGTATGTTAAGGCCCGAGTTCTGGTCTCGCCTTAAAAGCCGGCTGGGTGACCTCGGGCCAGTCACCCTCTCGCAGCCCAGCCCACCTCACAGGGTTGTTGTGGAGAAAATAGGACGAGGAAGGAGTGTTGGGTACGTGAGCTGCCTTGCGGTATTTGTAAAAACGATAGCCGTGTGACAAAAAAAAATCAAAAAAATACATAAAGAAATCAGCCAAATTTTAATCACCTGACCGCGGAGACGCTGAGATGGTTGCAAGTGTAAGGACGGGTCAAAAGTTCCATTTTTCAGCATCGTCGTAACTTCAGGTGGTGATTAGACGAATGGTCGTAAGTGGAGGACTGCCTGTGTATCATTCTTCAAGCACTGGGGGCAGGGGGAGGGAAAGAAAAGATCCGTTGGATTAAATAATGAACCGGATGGAAAATTTCCATTGCGGTTCTTGCAATAAAGCGAGTTGCTGGCTCATCCAGAGGGCCCAAAGGCTGCGTTTCTGCCGTCCGAGTGGCCGAGATCTCACTCGCCGTCACCCGGCTGCGCGGCTGTCGAACGGAAGAAGCTGCCCGCATTCACTTGGCAGCCGAAGACGAAGACATCAGACGGGAACGACGGCGCGGAAGAGCAAAGGGACCCACCGGGACGCACCTGCCTCTCCAGCAGCAGAGGACTCGGCGGCAAGCGGTCTTTGAGCCCTGGTTTTCTTCCTGCTTCCGAAGCCGAAAGAAACTTCCATAAGTTTCACACGTTTCAGAGGAAACTTCGGACGAGGTTCTGGGAGAATCCTGATGAGAGAAACAAGGATTTCATTTTGGAAGCAGCGGTTCTCGGGCGGGGGGGACACTTCGAATGGGGCGAATTCCGAATTTCGTCATCCCCAGTCGGCTCCGCCAGAGGTGACCGGCGCCTGGCTGCGCGCCTTCGCTCTGCTCAGAAGGCGATGGCCCCAGTGCGCAGGGCGCGTCCTTCATTTACTGATAAGAAGCTTAAAATAAAAAAAAAAACGAGCAGGAGATCCAAATGGCTGCAGATCTTCCTGCTAAAAAACCTGGATATCCTTTCTGGGATCGGCTGCGATATTCAACTTTTTGTAGTTAAAAGGGGTTTTCTTTCATTTTCTGCCCGGGTTTTTCTCCCCTCCCCTCATCTCCGTCCATTTCTCTCTGCTTTTCCACTTCCTGGTGCGGCCATTCCTTCTGCATCACTTCACTTGGTTTAATGCTGTTCTTTTTTGGTTATTTTTGTTGGAAGGAGGCAGGTGTGTATGTGGGTGTATGTTGCGTGTAGTTTTCGCTGTGTGAAAGGGAAGGATTAGTGTGCGGAGTTGGGAATCAATTAATGTTCTATAATAAAATGCCATATTTCACAGGTAATTAATTTTAATCAGTAGTTATCACTATGTTGTTTCCCCTGACCCTACTTTTTGGCAATGTGGCTTCTGGCGGGTAATAATTACAAGCGTATACATTTATTTTTGAGAAAAGAAAAATTTCCAGGTTGATTTGCCTTGCGATGTACGGACCTAGTGTTGAATTCCCAGTGGAAGAAAAGGAGGATATGAACAAACTAAACAATAAAGTATTTGGTCACCCATCTTATGCTGTGCATTGTTAGGCCATTAAGTGCAAGAGAATCACTCTTCAACATCTACAAACAATGAAACGGAATCCAATTAAATGGACTTATATGAATATTTATTGCCATTAAGAAAACATCTGACACCGTCGGTTTGTTGAACTCCTGGCTTTCTGCATGGATCTTACCACATATGGGAAGAATTGCACTTTAGGCCCCCTAATATTTCTAGTTACAGGCCAGTTCCGGAAGAAAAAATAATATACAGAGATGGCTCGTTCCAATATGTCATTGGTAGACCACCAAGGAAGCCCTTCCAAAATCAGACTTTGCACTTGAGGCAAAAATTGCAGGATGGAAGAAACTCTGGGTTGTCGTCTGTCCGAAAGCATAGGGTTGCATCATGCATGAAAATCAGAAGACACCACACACCCTGCAAGAGAAAGTCACCTCCCTGATGGCTGAGGAATTCTCCACCAGCAAACCCCCCAAGGTGATTAGTAATCAGAGGGAGACAAGTTACGCATGAGTTATGGACAGTCATGTTCCTCTCTTGCAAAGATGATCCCCTGTCGAGGGAGAAGAAATCATCAGACTTCCAGGTTTGCTTGACCCCCAGCAGTGCCTCAGCCCACCCCTTACTTAACCGTAAGCTTTAAAAGGCAGATGCACACAGATGACACGGTTTATGGCCGTTTCTCTCCTCCTCACACTTTGAACATTTTTGGAAGGTGATCCTAAAAGTGCCTTTGAAAGTCCCTCTGGGTTATGCATAAAACAATGTAAACCGCCAAAGGGTGTGAAAAGGCAATACAGGTAGTCTTTGACTTACAACCATTCGTTTAGCGACCGTTCAAAGTTACAACGGCGCTGAAAAAACGAATCAGTTAAAGGAATCTTTAAATGACTTCACCACCGATCAATGCAGTTACAACCGTCACAACATCCCCATTAGGATGTGCTTCGCAGCCAGCATGTATTGACAACGGTTGCCACTTCCTGGCGACACGCGATCGCTATTTGCGACCTTCCCAGCTGATTTTCCGAGAAGCAAAGTCAGTGGAGGAAATCGGATTCCTTTAACTGATTCATTTAACAACTGCAGTGATTCACTTAAAAACCATGTCAAAAAAGTCATAACACTGAGCACGACTCGCTTCACCACCGCCTTGCTTCGTATCAGAAATTCTGGTCCCAGTTGTAGTCGTAAGTCAAGGAATACCATAAAACAAAATTTACTAGGCATTGCCCATCAAAATCAGAGCAATTTGTGCCTTGTTAAATTTGGCCTTAATTTAAACTCCATTTAAACTCTACATAAATTAATCTCCAGCTATCTTGTTCCCCAGACTAGGATTCTTCTCATCATTTTTGCCTCTTCTCGAACATTGTAGCCATGATTCTTTACTGGTTCTCTTCCCAAACCATAATTTAGTTGGTTTTGTTGGTATCTCCTCCCTTTATATAAAGGAGCCCTATGTTTGTTTTTAATTTAAAAGTGCCCCTTACTTCTTGCCTTTTCCAATTCTTAACGACAACGTGGAATGAACCGGAGGTCATCTCTTTTTGAAATAGGTGAAAACACACTTAATTCACTTCTGTTTTTAAGTGGCTTACCTTTCTCTGAATTTGTCTGTATATCATAGAAAAGCCAGCAAGGTTCCTACCGTCTCCACCTAAGGAAATTAAATCTATGAATAAATAACCAAGTTATTAATCCCTGTGAAAGGTACATAACCTAGTTATAAGGTCACTAGATGCTAAGGAGAATCAGTCTATAAGGTTATATCTCTGACACCTGAGTAGTCTGGAAAAAATCCCATCACTGCTAAACAAGACAAACTGCATCTATTTTTAATGTTCTACTGTAGGTAGAGCACTTATCTGTGTTGCTCCTCGTCAGGACAACGGTAGATCTTGTTTTGCAAGCCGTGGAATAAGCCAGGATTCCTGGGTTTTCGGGGAGGAGAGTGCTAAACGACATTGTCCTTGCTTTCTACTTTATTCAACCGTTTATTAAAAGTGATAAATAGTTGGGGTCGGTGGGATAAACCTTTGGCACACAGCATCTTCCTGTTGCACGAGACCTGTGCTCCACTGCGTCGAGTAGCTAAAAAGGGTCAGTGTTACAGATATTTGCATAATATGGCTTTATTTAAAAAAAAATAGAGACATTGGGTCATAGAACACACCAAGGCATAATGTTGGATTACTGCTGTTTTTTCTAATTTTAGCTTTAGATATTGCTTTGATCAGCCGGTCGAGGTTTATTTAACAAAAAGCAAAGGATGTTACATGTGGACACATCCAGAACATGGAAGGTGCACTACTAGGAAAGCAAACTTGCAGAACCCACCATTTTTTTCCTTTGGAGGATACACCTTTCCAAACTTGCTGCAAACATATTTCTATGAGAACAGTGGGTGCTCAACTGACAAGAAATCCTCTTCCTCTAAATCTCTCACTCTCTTGAGTTTTCTGTCCAGAATTGCAGGGATAGTGACCCCCTTGGGAAACCAACACATTTACTCAATCCTCCAGCATTCTGAAACACTGACAAAATTGAGAATCTTGACTTATCATAATCCACAAATTACTGTACCTAAAGTTCCTTTTCAAATATGTACTTCTTGAAAGGTCAAGGCATCCTTTCCAACACACACACACAACACTAAATGCTACTTCTCCTTTCTTGGTCTTTCCTGACTCTTCCACCCCACCTCCCAGGCTCTTATGTTGGGCCAAGTCAATTTCGATCCGTGCCTCAACTGTGAAAAGGGAGTTTAAAACTATTTTCTCATGCTCATTAAATCCTCATCTACTTGGTTCTTGGGCTTGGTTTCTCTGTGAGAGAAAGTTATTGAGATCAGAGGTGGGAAAGTCGGGGGAGATGTCCCTGTGTGTGAATTAGTGTGGTACAAATGATCAGAGAGCTGAGAACAGGTGCTAGAACAACTTTTGAGGTGAGAATACCATGTGCATTGATCTCTCTAGTAGCGATGACCACCCACAGAATATTTTAAATGTCAGAAATGGAAGATGAAGGCTGTGTTGGCTGGGAATTAGGGCAGCTGAAGTCCTCCACGGGCATGCATTTATTATAACCAAACATCTTTGGTATCATAATCCCATATCTCTATCATAAGAGCCTTTGCTGTTGCTCCTTCTTTCTCTCTCTCTCTCTCCCTCCCTCCAAGTCTATATTGACTCCGGCCTCAACTACTCCTTGTGTTTTTTTGTCAGCATTCTTGCAAGTTGATCACCCTTGCCTTTTCCTTGCAAGATCTGAGACAGAATGACTCATCCAAGGGCACCCTTTGTTCCTAAGGCTGGACTAGAACTCACGGTCTCCCAGTTTCTAGCCTGGTGACTTAACCTCTACACCAAAGTGGCTCTTATCTTTCAACTAACAGCCAGCAATTTCATAGAATATAGAATCACAGGGCTTGAAAGGAGCTTGGAGGTCTTCTAGTTCAAACCCCTTCGCAAGGCAGGAATCCTTATACCATCCTGGACAAATGGTTATCCAAGCTTTTCTTGAAAAACTTCAGTGATGAAGCACCCACAACTCTGGGAGGCAAGCTGTTTCACTGATTAATCATTCTCACTGTCAGGAAATTCCTCCTTATTTCCAGGTTGGATCTCCCTCCAACAAGCTTCTACCCATTGTTGCCCTGTTGTTGTTCTACCCAATTCTTGCCCTGCCCTCAAGTGCCATAGAGAATAAATCAATGCCCTCTTCCCTGTGGCAGCCCTGCAAGTTTCAGGTATCTTAGGTGGTATCTTGTCCCACCCAAGCCTTCTTTTTATTCGGCTAAACACACCTAACTCCCTTAGCCGTGCATTGTACGATTTAGCCTCCAGACCCCTTATCATCTTTGCTGCTCTTCTCTGTACGCTTTCTAGGGTCCTCGGCATCTTTTTTGTATCATGGTGACCAGAACTGGAGTGTTCCAAATGTGGCCTCACGAGTGCAATGTAGAGCAGCATTATCACTTCCCGTGGTCTTGATGCTCTCCCTCTGTTTCGGCTTTTTTGGCAGATGAAGCTCACTGCTGACTCATACTTAAGCAGTAATCCACCAGGACACCTAGTTCCCTCTCACAGGCATTTCTATCCTGTATCGGCACATTCGTTTTTTCCTACCTAAGTGCAAGGCCTTACCTTTTGCACCACTAAACTGCATCTTGTTGGATAAGATTGATCTCTAACGCTGACCCAGTTGCACCGGGGTTATATTGGGATGTTAGAATGGTGGCATCCTTTATGACAACTATGAGGACCCTCCATTCAAAGTTACTATGGCACTGAAAAAAGTGGCTTAGACTAGTCATTGCACTTATGACCGTTGCTGCGTCTCCACGGTCACACGGTCAAGATTCAGATGTTTGGCAACTGGCATATACAGTATTTACAACAGTTGCAGCATCCCAGAATCACATGATCACCATTTGCAGTCCTCCTAGTTGGCTTCCAAAAAGCAAAGTTAATCGGGGAAGCTCGATTTGCTTAACAAGCGTGGCAAAAGGGTCATAAAATTGGGCGCAATTCACTTAATAACCATCTTAAGATTGGACAGAAATTCTGGTCCAGTCGTGGTCGCTAAGTCAAGGACTGCCCGTATTGAACAAAATATCGGGTTGGGTATCTTGGGAAAGTATGATATTCTGCAATTGTGATGCTGAGAAATCACCCACAGTGGAAAGCGTTGTCATTTGGCAGAAGAGCAAATTCCTACTTTGGGTGATCAGTAATAACGTGAGTCTTAACCGGACCAAAAAAGTAAAAGAAAGAAAAAGGTAAATGTATGCATACATGAATGGCAGGATTTTCCCCACAACAGCCACCCTGTGAAGTGAGTTATGCTGAGAGAGACTGAGTGACCCCAATATCACCCCAATGGTTTTTCATGCCTAAAGCAGGCTAGATCTCACTGTAGTCTGGTGCCTTAACCACTAGACCAAACTATCACCTTCTCATCTTCTAGGTGATGTGTTGAGCTGTTGACTCCTGACGCCTCTCCCCAGAGATGCTTCACTTCCCATGGGGTGTTGCAGTTTTCCTTCCGTTCCTTCTGGGCCAAGCTCCTGACCCTCCTGACCCTTGCTACGATGCCAAGCAGCGCCCGCACTACTGCCTGCCTGAGCTGTCCGAACTGGCATTGGGCCGTAGGGTGGAAGCATCCAGTACGTGCAGCCATCCTCCTGGGCGATTCTGCACCTTTCGGGATTCGACCGACCCAGCCTCCAAATTCTGCCAAGATTGCCAGAAAAACACCCACCGGTCAGAGCATCTCACCGACAGCGATGGGGATATGACGTGCTGGTGGTCTCAGCCGGCAGCCAACACCACGCTTACTCTGGCTTTGGGACGGCGAATGGAGATCCTTTACGTGGCTCTGCGGTTCTGCTCCCCACGACCAGAGTCTTTGGCCATTTACAAGTCCATGGACTACGGACGCAGTTGGATGCCTTTCCAGTTCTTTTCCGCCCACTGCTGGCGGCGTTACCATCTGCCGCCAACCAGCACCATTGTGAAAAACATGGAACACGAGGCAGTTTGCGTCGAGGCTCAAACCGCGCCCAAGCCTCTCATGGGAGGGCTGGTGGCCTTCATGCCTCTTGCGGGCCGCCCGTCGGCCCAGCGGTTCGAGTATAGTCCCGTCCTCCAGGACTGGGTGACTGCCACTGACCTTCGCATGTCCTTCGACCGCATGCACGCAGCCCGGGCTCTGGGGTTGCGCAGGAAAGAGGCCTCCTACGGAGTAGCCGAGCTGCAGGTTGGAGGCAGATGCAAATGCAATGGACATGCCTCGCGGTGCACAGCTGGGAAAGATGGAGGGGTGCCTCAGTGTGATTGTCGGCACAACACAGCCGGCCCTGAATGTGACACCTGCAAAGCTTTCTACTGGGATAGGCCCTGGCAACGGGCAACCCCCAAAGATGCACATGAGTGTGTGGGTGAGACTGTGGGGGAGACGGAGCACCCGTGGCTGAGGACTTTGTGTGTGTGCTTACGACAAAGCTGTTCGGAATAGCGCAGAAATAAAGCCCCATGTGCACGTGGTCCTTCCCGGCCCGAAGCAAAGGTCTTGCCGTGGGCACTTTTCCAAAATTTATTCAGAAAAAAACATCCACCCTGCTGTTGGTTGGTTCGGTGCAGGGCCAGCCATTTTTTCAGACCCCGGGAAAATAATTCTTCTGAAGAATGCCTTCTCATGGGCTTTCTGCATTTTGAGGAACCCCCCGGGGTGGGGGTCATGGTCAGAACGTGCTGTAGCCCCGGGTCAGAATTTGGCCCTCACCTGAAATCTCACAAGATCCTTCTCCAGAGCCTGAGCCAGCAATCTTTTTCAGGCATTTTAGGGTCCCTGCTGGACTTTGCCCACTTTTTTTAAATCTGAAATCTCATGAGGTCAGCAATATCGCCAAAACCTCGTGAAAACCTTCATCTGTACCTGAACTCTCATGAGATCTCATGCAGAAACACTGAAATCGCATGATGCCAAAGGTTTTGGCCCTTAAAAAAATACTGTAATTAATTTTTCAATTTATTTTGGGATTCCCTTAATACCATCTCGGGGCACCCAGAGTTTTATTGGTACCCATAAGCAGAAAATTACAAATCATCTAAAGCACGTAACCCTTTTTTATGGGGGCAAACAATTCCTAATATTGGAGGCTTGTTCACAGGGAAAAGTTTAAAAAAGCCCAGAAAGTAGCCATGATATAATCGAAGCTTAGCCCTTTTTATTTATTTATTTATTTGTCGAATGTGTACGTTATTTCATCTCACACAATGCTGAGAAGGTGATTCTGGGCAGTTAAACCAACATATAAACAGTGCAGGTAGTCCTTGACTTATGGCCATAACTGGGACCAGAATTTCTATTGCTAAGCAAGACAGTTGTTGAGTGAATCATGCCTGATTTTACGATCTTTTTTGCCGTGGTTGTTAAGCGAATCACTAGTTGTTAAGTGAATCGCACAGTCATTAATTCAGCTTCCCCCACTGACATTGCTTCTTAGAAGCTGGGGGGAAGGTCGCAAATGGTGATCATGTGACCCTGGGACGCTGCAACCATCACAAAAGTATGCCAGTTGCCAAGCACCCAAATTTTGATCCTATGATTGTGGGAACGCTGCAACAGTCGTAAGTGTGAGGACCAGTTGTAGATTACTTTTTTCAATGCTGTTGTAACTTCACGTGGCCACTAAATGAATAAGTGTTGAGGGCTACTTGTATTAGAGACCGCTGAAAACAGTTACACTGATTAAATGTGAATAAAAACACAGATCGCGAGAGGTTTAGAACCAAAACCTTATTCGTGCTGCAACCGGCACACAGGGATCCTCTCACCAGACCGGTTGGAAAAAACATGTTTTAAGGGATTTCTGGAAGGTCCCAAGGATTGGGGCGGGGAGAAGTTAACCTATGCAGCTGCACAATGCTTGTCAAAAAGGAGCAGGATTCGATCATGCAGGAGCAGCTACACGGATGTCTTGACCCGCCTCTCGGGCTTGGGGGGCTGGGAGTGCTGGTGGAGGTCTGGGGTGGGGTGGAAAGAGGTTTGGGGCAGACGTGCATGAATAACCCCCTTCCTGCATGCTCAGCCTGCAGTTGCCACCGCCATTCCCACCGCTGCCGCTTCAGCATGGAACTTTTTGAGCTCTCAGGGCGCCAGAGCGGGGGGATCTGCTTGAACTGTCGCCACCACACCGCTGGGCGCCACTGCCAGTATTGCTCCCCAGGCTTTAAACGTGACTTCAGCCATCCCATCGCCAGCCACAGAGCCTGCAAAGGTGGGTCATATTCTGATACCCAGGGCGACCTTGCCAGGGAGATCTGCCGAAGGGGTCAAAAAAGTCAAGATGGTGCCCGGGCCTAAGCGACCGAAGCCTGTCTTTTTTATGTGCACTGGATATGTGGCCAATGTGACAAGGAGCAAGGCTTCAGTCGCACAGCTCTGGCTGCCATCCTGACCTTTTGGACCCTGTCCTGAAAATACACCTTTTGTCATTCTGGGGTTTTTCAGTCATTTGTATTTAGACTTTTTATCGCACTTGTATTATTTTTCTAAATAACTCCAGGCAGCAAACAGACCTCTTATTCTTTTCTCCTCCTGTTTTCCCCACAACAATCATCCTGTGGACTAAGTTGGGCTGAGGGAGAGTGACCGGCCCAAAGTCACCCAACAACCAGCTTTTGTGCTGAAGGCAGGACGAGAGCGCACCCGCTCTCGGCTTCTAGCCTGGTGCCTTAACTACGAGATCAAACTGCCAAATTGTGCGTCAGGTGGACTTTCGGTCTCCAACATGCTGAGGAAATGAGCTCCAACGCATATGGTGGAAATAAAAGGGGCGCCATGACAAAAACGCCATTGGTTTGTCAGCCTCCTCTTATCCTCCCTGGGACCTGAAATCTGAAATATTTGAATGTCCAGCCAAAAGTTTTGGGTCAGGAAATGTTTTAAGTATCCCTGAAATTCTCACAATTTAGGAGAGGGTCCTTATAATCAAAGCTCCATCCTTTTTTACAAGGTCAAGATGGTGGCCACCATCTTGACTTTTCTGACCCTTGTGGACATCCTTGGAATGTAGAGCAAGAGGCAAAGTAATCTGAACAATGCCTGCAACTGTTTAGGATGCACAAAAGCCATCCTCTACTAAATTCTTGTTTTTTATCAAGACCTGTTGAGCCGCCTTTTAAATCCCACTGGTTTATTCCCTTCCCCTGAAACTTGCCTCCGAGGCTGATGTCATGACTAGTCCCTCTTCACTATGAAACCATGGGAAATGTAGTGTGGTAGAGGCATGAGAATTGTCGTGGTAACTCCTTGTTGGGTTCCCTTGAGTAAAAAAGCTAGAACTGTACTTGCCACCTTTTAATTTTGTTGTCGGAGTGTAGCCACGGTGGTTTCTTAATTGTGATCGATGACTTAGCAGGATGCATGAATCCAGCCATCCGGAGTCCTGTTTAATGGCTTAGGGCAACATCTTGTCAGCGAACCATGATTGAAAAACAAAGCCATGGCTTACCCTGACGTGTGAATCCAGTCTACCTATGGTCAAGGGAGGGACTTTTGGAGCTTCCTCTCTTAAAACCACAGCACTGAGAAAGTGCGGAGCACTGTACAACGGCAACACCTTTTAACCAAAAAATTTATTGTAGAGATGCCCACAGTATTTTCATTCTGTAACTCCTATTTTTGTTTCCTTTCCAGCTTGCCAGTGTCATCCTATTGGAGCAATTGGTGCCATTTGCAACCAGACCACTGGGCAGTGCCAATGCAAGAATGGGGTCACTGGCCTGGCCTGCAATCGATGTGACCAGGGCTTCCAGCAAAGCCGTAGCGCTCATGCGCCCTGCATTCGTAAGTTTTCTCCTTCCTTAAACCTCCTTCCACATCAACCTTTCAGGATGGCCCAGCCCACATTCATTTCTTGGGGTAACTTTGAGAATGATAGATTTTGGTGCAGCCTCCTCCAACCTGGCACTTTCCAAGGGGCACACCCCTCATCCTGGGCTAACAGAGGATTAGCAGTCCCAATACATCTGTGGGCCACCAAGTTGTAGAAAGTGACCTTAACACCTCCTTGGTCAATAGGGAAGAACAGCTGCAATAAATGAGGCTGAAGACCTACAGAATCTAGTTTCCCTTTTCTTATACTTGCTAATCAGAGGCTTCAGGGGAACTCCATAAAAATCTTTGGGTAGCATTGCAGAATGGTTAGCAGGGTCACATAAGACACATAAAAAAGAACCAGAGGGCCGATCACACAGTCAAAGTTGTCATCTTCATTTTTGGACCCTTTTCCCCATGGAGGCCCTTGGTGATTAGACCACCAGTCTGGGAAAAGAGGCCATTGGGAACCTCTCTCCTCTCTAGCATAACATTCACTTGGACTACCAACCATCTTACAACCTCAGGTTTGTTGTCAGGATCAAATAAGGGGCAAAAATTATATCTACGCAAACACAAAATATCTAAAAAGAATGGCAGATATATTTTTAATATAAAATTAGAAAACTGCAGTTCACAGATAGACTGCCTCTGAAGATGGAAGCTCCACCATAGATAATAACCATTTATCATTCCATCATTGATAATAACCATTTATCATCAAAGAGCAAACATAGATCAAGGAGAATTTGTCTCATGCTCTCCTTGGTCTACATTCTTCTTGATTTTGTCTCATGCTCTCCTTGGTCTACATTCTTCTTGAATTTGTCTCATGCTCTCCTTGGTCTACATTCTTCTTGAATTTGTCTCATGCTCTCCTTGGTCTATATTTGCTCTTTGATGCAAAATGGTATTTTTCTAAACAAAAATTTCAGCAGAGAAGCTGCCATTCTTTGATTCTATTCACTTCAATAAATTAATATTCAGACACATTTTGTTCCACGTGCCGACACATAAAAACTGTAAACTAGCTCTATTTTTTTCAGTGTGGAGTAAGAATCATGCTTCATAGCAAATTCCTCCCACTCATCCTTCCAGCAAAGCCATAAAACTGGAAGCTGGAAATAGTTTCCCAATTCTAAATCAGGAAGTGAAGTCATGTTTTCCAGAAAACCCTTGATCTTTTCTGCAAGGAATGCTGAATGAAGCAATCGTAGGGCGTAGCAAATACATCTCAGCTCGACTGGATGACGTAACGGAGCGATGGATGGAAGCCAAGTATCCTTGGGGTGGGAATTTCTCAGCAAAATTTCTGGAAGATGAGAGAAGGCTCGAGTCTCCTGTAATAATTTGGCTTGGTGTTGTGCCTCTTCTTGTGAGCTGACAACGACCTAGAGTATTGCCTTGGGAGTGTTGCGAACAATCCTGAGTAAAATCATGGAAACTCCAACAGAATTGAGATAAAATAGTGGCAGTAATTTGGTTGTGGGCCTTCTTAATCTGTATACCATCTTGCACTTTTCTGTTTTCAAGCCAAGGCAGAGAAACAGATGCCCAAACACATTTATCCAAACATGCAGATAGAGTTCATTCTTATTCAGGCCAGGAGAGTATATCTTTTCTCGGGGAAATACCAACTTTATTACTCGGTATCTTATATCCCTTAGGAATTCAGGAGGAGATGACAACTACAATTATCCCACCACAAGAATGGAAAACAGGTGAGAAGAGAAGGTGCAA
>JANHZU010003217.1:138512-175183 GCA_032468055.1 Acrochordus granulatus
GGCATATGGAGTGCAGCACTTTCACGGCATCATCTTTTAGGATTTTAAATAATTCAGCTGGAATATCATCACCTCCATTAGCTTTGTTGTTAGTAATGTTTCCTAAGGCCCACTTGACTTCACACTCCAGGATGTCTTGATTTTAAATGCTGTTACTGTCCGTGGGATTTTCTTGGCAGGGATACTGGAGTGGGTTGCCATTTCCTTCTCCAGTGGAGTCTTGTAGCCCATTTTTCACCAGATTTCCAGGAACCCAACAACACATTTTAACCGTGTTAAAACCAATGTTAGCTGGGAGTGGCTGATAGGAAAAGAGAGGCTAAAAGAAGGTTGTGTGTGTGCATTTGTGGATGCACTCCTAGGGGCAAGCACAGCAAGGAAGTAGACAAACCTTGAACATTTTGGCAATTGTAAAGAAAAGGAAGGAAAACCAGTCCCCCCTTCCTTCTCTCAGTATGGGCGTACCGCACTTTTTTTAAAAAAAACTAGAAACCCATTTTTTCTTAACTTGCTGAAGCTTTCCTACCAGGCGTGCAGGAGACATCTCTTTTGCATGGGCTGGGGTCAACTGCCCAAAGTTAGTCAGGTTAGCCTTTCCTGCTCAACTCACAGCAAAGACAGTCAAAGGGATGAACCAGTGAGATATTCATTGGAGAAAGCAACTCCTGCTTTGTGCAGGAGGTTAGAGTAGGTGATTCCTAAGGACCCTTCCAGTTACTCTGATTGCTGGATGTTGTGAGCTCATGCAAAGATAAAACACACACCCTCAAAGACACACACACCACCCTGTCCCCCGGAAAGGAAGCCAACTGGTATTGGCTTCTAGGATTAATAAGAGGGATAAAGAACCAAAGGCTACGCTAAACACCATTGGGATGGAGCTCCTGGCTAATATAATTGTCAAAATTTGGAATTCAAACAGCAGTGTCTTAAACTGGCTCCCTTTCCTGTCACAATCAGCATGGGAGCCAAATGGCTTAAACACGCCACGCAGAATTGCTTCGTGGCAGAAAGCCATTGGCACCACAACTGGCGGTGAGGCATGGTAAAAGGCGCACTTCTTCCCGTATTCCCATCTTGGTGGAAGTCATTCCTCAAAGTCTTGCTCTGATTCTTTTCCAAGGAACAAAATAACTTCAGCTATTTAAAGTAAAGCCACACTGCTGCATTGGGCAGGATGGGAAGTTACAAAATGCCCAGTTAAGAAGGTGTTAAAAGGCAGGATCAGCTAGCCCATATGTCTGGTGCAGAATGAGGTTCCTTTCTACTGAAGTGAAAATAGTGCTAGACCAATATATTCAACACGGCTTTGAGATTCAGGAGGTTAGTCTCATGTAGCCTTCCCCAACCTGGCGTCTTCCACCGGTGTACATTATGAAGGGCACAGCTTTGGAAAAACCAAGCTTATCTATACATAAGTCAGTCACCTTTTTCTTTCTTTGTTATTATTAGACCGGGTTCATACAACCTATTTCATCTTCAGCCTTAGGTAACGAAACACAGATGCTCAGTTGCTCTGACAAAGCAGCTCATAAAGGCATACTCTGCTGACCTGGTTACCCCATCCATTAGGACAGTATTTCTCAATCTTAGCAACTTGGAGATGCATGGATTTCAACTTCCAGCATTCTGGCTGGGGAATTCTGAGATCCACACATCTTTAAGTTGTCAAGGTTAAGAAATATTGCATTAAGACAATGACTGGTTTTCACAGCTCACTGCTGCCAACAATCCAAGCTTGTTTAGATTCCCGTGTTGTTCTTTTCTGACAGACATTCCTATGAGGGTTTGGGGCGGGGCGGGGACTGCCCACAAGACTTTGTGGTTACTAAAATAAATATTGACCCTCCTGCTAGCATCATTTGGGAAATATTCTCAAAATCTGCTTGATCCCACATATCACCACTGCATACACACATTTACGCTTTTGCAATGGCTCAGAAACCCTTGAAGAGGCAGAGGAGGGCACAGTAGAGAGGTGACAGCCAAATGCATTTAATGTAATTTGGGCCATCTTTGTAACAGAAATTATACACTTGCAGAATTAAAAGGAGCAATTAAGGTCACTTAGTCCACCCTCCTGCTTTGTGGGGGAATCAAGATTAAAGCACCCCGACGGATGAGCAAGAAAATTATTTTTCCAAGGTTGGGGCTGGGAGCTGATGGAACCCTAGAAAATGCAGCTGAAACAAATGAGATAGTTACTACCGATGTTTTTCTGAATCTGTTTTCTTCTCCTTCTCCTTTTTTGCAGTTGACGGAACCCAGGTTCCCAAAACAGCCATGTAGCTCTACTGCAACCTCCTGAATGTCTGAGTTTGACCGTTGCTCAAAATTCAGTGTCCAACTGAGAAAACTATCATCTCCCATCTCTGAATAATTGCCATGGCTTCCATTGTGGGGGGTACCAGGGAACCAGGTTGGAATCCTTGCCTTGGGGCATTTGGAAAACTTTGGTTGCAATAGGGTTGGGTTGCCAAAGACTTAAACAATGAAATGAGGGCGATTATGTCTCCCCCAACAATATGGCCTGATGTTAAAAAAGGGTGGGAACATCCAGAAAGGTGAGAATCTTCACATTGCCTCTTTGCGCTGCCGAAAGCACTGCTGTCTGTTCTGGAGATCCGGTGCATCCATAATCTCTTATAAATGTTAGCTGGGGGGAGTGTACCCCAAATTATAGGCAGACCGCTACATTTCCTTAGAATGTTTTGCTTAAATTAGGAACGCAGAGGAACATCCTCATAATACTCCAGTGAGAATCCAGTTTGTTTTGGGGGCATTCTGGGACCCGCAGGAGCCATGGAACTCAGTTATAGTGGATAGTTTTCTCAAAGACTTAAAATGCCATAAATCTCAGGAAGTTTAAGAGGAGGAAACAGCATTACACGAGCATAATCCTGCAACTCTAAACTTCATTCTTTATTTTTAAGAAGAATTAATACGCTTGGAACTTTAATCTGGGTAAAACTTGAGAGAATCTGGGGTGGAAAATAGAAATAGGATCTCCCTCCCAACTCTCTATCCTGGGGGGTTTGGGAGAACAGATAAAATGAGGGAACTGTGCTTATCATTTCATTCTGAATGGCCTTCAACAGCCCTAACTGTGAAACAGCAGAGAAAATATTTTTATTGCCAAAAGAATCCACCTTTTGAATATTGATGAGGATTATTAATTGAAGAAAAACACTGATTTTCCAAACAAGCTTTGTTTTCTTTGGAGTGCATTTATTTCAGTGAGACAAGGGTCCGATCGGTCACTTTTAAGGGGTGGACCCAATTCATACCATGTTGGATTTGTCATATGGGCATTCAAGAAGGTTCAAAAAAGTCAAGATGGTGGCTACAACTGCATGATTAGAGTCTTTGCCCTTTTTTACTGTATGGGGCAGGGCTGCAAGCCCAAAATCATGGCCTCCATCTTGACTTTTTTGGTAGCATCATCTTGGGTGTCCTGATTCATCATAAAAATAGTGGTGGCAAAGGGAGTTGGAAGAACATATTGGACAGAAGGGGAAAGGGATCCAGCCCTCTCTGCTCTCTTCACTTGCCTTCTTTTCTCCAAAGCAGCGGAGAGGCGCAGCCACCTCTCTTCATGGCTGGAGATACAATAAACCACCTGCGCCCAACAGGCTCACAATGATGCCACAAGAAAGCTACCAACATGATCATAAATGCTCAGAGATGCCACTTCTCCTTTTTCAAATGAAGTGAATTCAGCCCTTGATCAATGGGATAAACCGATGTTAGCTTTAGCAGCATTGTTGCAAACAAAACAGAAAACCTAGATTGATGCCCCCCCCAGCAAGGGATTTGACAACATCTTCCTCCATCTGTAGGACATCAAGGGTTCCGTGCATTGTGAAAGTTTCCTTTTAAGCCATGACAGGAAATCTGAATGAGACTGTCGGATGGGATTTTTACAAACGAAATAAGACATCTGAATCTTTCACACACCCCAGGCCAAAAGTTCACTCTCATCCCAGTGATGTTGCTGCCACGTTCCTTATTTAGAGGAATGTATATACGCTCACAGATGCACCTCCATACATGTATATATAAGGAACCCTGCAACTCTCACATATGCTCACTTTCTCTCACACAGACACAAACGAAAGTGTCTCTTGCCCTCCATACAGAGAAAGCCTTCTCGTCCTTCTTCCAAGGCAGAACCCTTTGCAGAGATGCAGACGCACACAGTTTTTCAACGACAGCCATGTCCCCGACTCATTTCAGAATTAAGACTCCTTATAACGGCTCCGTGGAGAGTTGTTTATGGATAAACTCTGCTAGGTGTTTGAAGATCCTCCCCCCCCAGAAAATCCACAAAACTCAAGGGGGCTATTGCAAGATCAGAATTAATATGCTAGCTCTATGGCTGTAGGCTTTTTGCTTTAAAAAAAAGGATATACTGCCCTTCCACTAGTCTCCCAGAACAATGGATAACATTTTATTTAAAATCCACCCACTCCCCCATGTGGTGTAATGAATGACAGAAAGTTAAAATGATAATATAAGTCTCTGTCTCATCTCTGGCACCAAAAGGATAGCAATGATCCCAGATTTGGCCCCCTGGGTTTTGGGTTGCTTGAGGCAACTCATCTGGAATCTGATTGAACTGGAGATCAGCCAAACTTCAAGACAAGCCAACGTTTTTGCTAACCAAGGGGGTGCCAGCCAGATCACGTGGTAGCCCCTCTGTGTTCTCTGTCCCTATCTCACTGCTTCTTCACAGCTGCTTCGCCTTCCCTTTAGGGTAAGGCTGGTCCTGGTTGAGAATCATATCTACTGTTCACTCCACCACAACCCTCTCACAATCCACTCCACCACAACCCTTAACCCTGAGAGTTACATCTACTGTTCATTCCACCACGGTTGTCTTACAATCCAACACCACAACCCTCAACCCTCTCTGAGGATCATATCTACTGTCCAGTCCACCACAATCCTCTCACAATCCACCATAACCCTCAATCCTCTTTGAAAATCGTATTTATTGTTCATCGCAACCCTCGTTGAAGAACGTCTAAATTCAGCTCTGCGAGTAAAAATACGGCTTCCTGAGTCGGTATTTGATGCAGCTCAAAGATCCACGACTAAAGACATTTTTGTACGACAAAGCTCAGAGTTCGAACTCTTGTTTGGGAAGCAAGGCATTTTCAAACGTTCACCTTTGTTATAAATCTAGGAGGAACTGAAAGAAGTTCTGGATTAGCTAACCAAACTCTGGGTGAAAACTAGATGATCAGCAAAGATTTCTGACTCTTTTATCCATAATTCCTTTTCCTCAAAGAATTGGAGAAAACAGTTCTGGTAATCCAGAACTCATTTCTGCACGGAAGGACCTTGAGTTTTGCTACTCATAATTACTGAGAAATTAAATATTTGAATACCTTGATAATAACTTTCTATCAGGCTCTTGCTTGGAAAGAAAATCAGACTGGCCCACTACGGCTGCATGAAAACGAGCACAGGTCAAGAAGCTGGGATGACTTCTCGGTGACCCCTGAGTGAATCTTATCTCCATCAAAACCAGGGATTATCTGTATTCCATCTAGGGATCTCTAATTGTGCAAAGCCATCTCCACCAGCTTCCTAGTTTGGGGACACATCAGACAGATAAAGCAAACGCCATAACTCAAGGCTGATTAAATGACGAAAGTGATTCTGGGGAGTCACCAAAATTCAGAAGCGTCAATACATTTCAGCCCAAAGGAGGATTTTTCCACTCTTGCCACAGAATGAAGAATACACTTGGATGGGGATCAGGAAGATTTAAGTGTGAATTCCCATCCCATCTCGGGGTTCAATGGGTGACTTCAGACAGTCATATTTCTCAACCTAACGTACCTCAAACAAGAAAGGTAAATCACCTTGAATTCGATAGACGAACGACTGATGCAAATAGAACTAATAAAGTTTTTTATGTACAGTTGTATTGCAAAACAGCGGTTTTCAGCTGCTAAGACAAGGATTTTGCTAAGACAAGGATTTTTTGAAGGCAAGGAAACATCTTCGGAGGGTGCTTAGGATTAACTGAGTAAGTCTATTGAGTAAACTGGGCCCAAATGTAAGGCGGAGATTAGAAATAGTGATTTGATTGCTCCTTGTTATCGTTCCTTCTGTCCGTTTATAGAGTAAGCTCTAGCTTTCCAGCACGTGGGGATTCACAGCAATTTAATTGCCTCGTGAAGATCTAGCACGGGTTGCTTTTCCAGCATTAAAAAAGAAAGTACCTGGTGGATTTTAAGATTTAAATTCTGCAGAACAGAAATAAATGGTTAAAAGGACCTTATTAAGTACAGCTGTCATGGGGATAGATAGTTATTTCCTGGTGCAAAAAGCAAGAACTGAGAAAATGGGGCATCAGAAATAATTAGGTGTAAAGCTGTTACCCCGTAGTCAGAATTACTTGAGGAAAAAAAAAGAATTAAGTGTGAATCAGCCTGATTTAGCCAGTGGGAAAATCCATAAAAATGGATTCTACTGCCCTCTTGTGAAAATTTGTTCCTAATGAGAGCTCTTGATCCTAAAAATGAGGGAATTTGGTGTGGTTGTATGAGATGCAGAAATGCTCAGCCACAACTGCGCCTTAAAAAGGCGCACACAATGGCTGGAGGAAGGAAGGAAGGCATCAAAATCCTGCCTGGTGTGATACAAAGATGTGGGAGGTAGCACCTACTTCTGCAAGCTCCTGTGCTGAGACAAGACCATATATTCAGTTGTCCTGCTCCTTACTCTATACTCTAACGACTTTGCACCCCAAAAATCTTTCTCAGCGTTAACTGTCTACCTCTACGAGAAGGGTGTAACGCTGTCACCCCCTGGATGGCGTGTGACCCCCAGAATCCTTTCAAAAGTTACCACTGAACTGTAAGGTCTAGATGGATGGCTAAAATGCAGATTTCTTGAACATGTAAGCACGAAGGAGTCAATTGCATGGCATTTGTTCCTTACATACTGCAACTTAAATTCATTCAGGGATTTTTCCCTTCCTGAATGAGCCCAGATCTTCTCTCTGATCTCACCCCCTTTTTTGGAGTGAAGCTCCAGCGTGCTGGTCTAAAGCCAAGTATCATCTTTGACCTACTGAAAATGGTGCGTCCTTGGCTCTGCCGTAAATACTTGGTCTGTTCTTGGTCTCCTGTTGGGAGAGAATCAAGATGTGGTGGCCTATTACCATGACAAAGAGCAGAACTGTCATGGCAACAGGAAATGTTCTGCTTGTTCTCTGAAGTTGTACCCCAGGTGGCTCCAGCTTCAGATATTGGAGTCAGCCTTGTCTCTCTGGCAGAACTGAAACCAGAAACCAAAGATGAGATGAGGAGCACACTTGTTCATCTGTGCCTTTTTCTTTAAACGAAAGGACCATCGATCACCTTACTTTATTTATTTATTATATTATATTTACATTGCAGCTTCCACCATGGACAAAGGGGTTCACATAGGAGTACCAGATATTCTTCCATCGAGGCACTGACCAGGTTCGGATGTGCTTAACTTCAGTAAGATGGCTGCACTATATAAATTCAAAACCATACCTTGAGACCTAAGATATCAGCATTACAGTTCAGTCACCTCTGAAATATAATCCACCACAACCCACATACTTCCTGAGCTCTGACTTCCTGGCCTTAATGACTATCCTCCCCTATTCCCATTCTTCTCCCATGAAATCCAGGAGAACCTTCTGAATATCTCCTGTCTCTCCCCTAGATGTTCTCATTAATCTACATCTTGCACTAGATAATTAGTATCCTGATAAGTCATTTCATCAGTCCAGTTATGGAGGGAATCAGCTGGGAAAGGCAAATTTATTCCTTGTCCCATGGAAAAGTGACACCTAAATCTTGTAGACGCTCGTGGTAGATTTGATCAAAACATTCGCTCTGTGCCTTAGTCAGGTGATTCTTCCAATCTCCAGAAATCCCTAGAAACCAAAACATAAAATAATAACTCATTAGAGTCAGACCTAGTGGGGGAAGTGCTCTTATTTTCCCAAAAGAAATAGCTTTCCTCAACTAATTTGCCCTCAAATAAAAGAGACTCATCTTAAATTGGCTAAGAATACAAGAATGGAAAAAGACAACATTTTTCTGTCTAATCTTACTTTTGATGGAGATTATTATCTTAAAATCAGAGATGTTCCCTTTTGGGACAAATACAGATCTTTTCTTGTATTAAGAAATAGAAATATTGAGCAAGAAGTAAGAATGTTCCTGAAATTTAATTTGATGGTTTGGATTTCTGAATCATTGTTTTTTTTTCCTTCCATGTGGAAGAAATGCATTTGGAAATCTCCATTTTACCCAGGGCTTTCACTTGACCCTTGATGTAGAATTCTTAGGAAGGATTTCATCAAGACTGCTTGGTCGTTGTGTTTTACCAAAGCAAAAAAGAGGCTACATGATCAGACCAGCAAAGGAAAGGGCTCCTATATCAATTTTCTTAACTATTCAAGTTAAGCTGGGCACTTCAGAACAAAACAAATCTTGGACTGTAAAGCTAAAGATGGGTATCTCCACTCTTCTACTGTCCAGGGACTGAGATACCTTTGAGAAATGAATCCCTGCTTTCCAAGAACAACATTACACCAGTAGGTAGATCAACTTGATCCAAATAATTGGCCAAAACACCAGCGGAAAAGCCATTACTGTAGACCTGAAGACAATATGCCCAGACTCATTGTTGGCCAGAGAGTGGCAGAAGCCTTGATGGCATGATGTCACATGTGTATGTTCCATTACAATGAATTCAGTATATTTTAAATGTTTTCACCTATCTGGTGCCCTGCAGATGAGTCAAACCACAACCCCCAGAATTCAAATGGGTACTGTGAATCCTAGGCGTTGTAGTCCAAAGCAACTGAATCAGGCTGAGGAAAGCTAGTCTTGAGAATCATTTGATTTCAAGAGAAGATATAAATAATCTAAATAAATGAAGCAGCACAACTCTTTCAAAGGAGCATGAGATGAGAATCTCAGAAAGGAGCTGAGTGATCTGGAAGGGCAGAAGAGAATCTTGCCAGGTCTTACAACTCCAAAACCCTATGGCTGACAAGGAAAGCAAAGAGACTGGGGTTCAGTGGTTTCGCGGCATTCCCCCTAAAACAGTGTTTTCCAACCTTGGACATTTCTGGGCTTGTGGATTTCAACTCCCAGAACTCCACTGTCAGCATGACCATTGGTAAGAATTCAGGCCTTTGAAGTCCATACCCCAGAAAATGGCCAAGGTTGGGGAACACTACCCCAAAAGATCACCCTGGTTGAGGCAAACCCAGACGGCAAATGGTTCCCTTCTCGGTCCCTTCATCACCTTTGCGGAGGAAAGCACTTTTCTTTTGGTTCATGATGAATTGCGGCGCGAGTGAGAAGTTGGACATTTTATTGCTCTTCATAGATTCGAAGGAGGCATGTGCAACCACAGAGTCAATGGCTGCATCATCTAAGTCTTTTCCTAAGAACTGGCTGATGCGAACAACACTCCCCCGCAGATCCTGGAGGACAATCAGACAAGACAACCTGAAAACCATTCTCGAGGATGTACGTCTGACTTTCTTAGTTCTGCTCAAAATAAACTGTTTTAAACTCAGTTTTAACTAGTGTGCCTCTTCCAAAGCCACTGATGCTCTTCACAGTTGAGCAGGAGCTTTAGTTCAGGGGGGGAACCAAAATGATTCCAGGTAGTCCCTGACATATGACCACTCATTTAGTAACAGTTTGAAATTATGATAGATCCCCCAAAAGCTATTTATGACTCAGTTTTGAAGATCCAACAATCCCCCCATGGTCACATGACTGCAATTTGGGTGCTCAGCCACCAGCCCATATTTACGGCTACATGACTGCAAGTTACAGCACTTTTGCCAGAATCTGACATTTACTTCTAGTGATGGTTCACTTAACGATTGCAGCATTTGCTTAATGACCACCAGAGAAAAGCTCGCCAAATCAGGTCCAATCACTTGGTGACCCCACTTTACAATGGTCACAACTTATGACTGAAATTGTGGGGCTCTGTTATGGTTGTAACTTGAGGACTACCTGTGTGTCGTCAAGGTCACATCATCGTTATCAGCAGCAAACCACTTACTCAGCAGGCACTGATGATGTTACCTAGCTGGGTAACGAAATGGCTGCAAGGAAACAACCAAACTCAAAGAGCACCAAGAACTCCATATACAGCACACAGTATACACAGTACCGTTTTGTATGACAAAATTAACTATAAACTAGTATGTTTTCATCTAGACAAAAAAGAGCTAAGCTGTGTGCTTAGTTTTTGGTTCAGCCTTTCATGGGAATAAATAAAAACTGACTACGCGATGGTTGAATTGACCGGGACTTTGAGCGCCGTGAGAACATGGGCATTCAAAGGCAGTGTGATTACTGAACAGACAAGAAAACCTACCCTTTAACGTATTTTGCTTGAAACATAGCAAATAAGCGCTCCCTCATAAACTGAGCCATTGGTCTAGCAGAGAACAAGCTGTTATATGTCTTCATGCCACAGACTGTTGGGAAAGTCTCCTCCACACACATTTTGCATCTTGGGGAGCATAAAGCATTGAACCAGCCAAAGGTTTGTGAAAGCAGAACAATCATCCATGCTGAATGTCACCAAAAAAGACAGTGTGAGAATTCCCACACTTTTTAATGACCTTCAGAGGCCGACTATCTGGGGCATATCCAGGGACAGCCTACTCTCAGGGGTTGCATCGCCGCTCATAAAACCCAAAGTTAAATAACATAATAACAACCTTTTGCAACTCCTCATACGTAATGAAGAAGAAGTTTTCTTTGTCCTTCAAGTTCATCCAACCTTTAACGTGGTCAAACCAGGATCCAAAAGGCACTGTAACCACAAGAGGGATTAGATGGGAAGATTGAGACAAAGCAAAAGGTAGAGGTATGGATAAGGCCATCGTTACTTCTGCACCCAACTCCTTCGGTCACTCACCATCTCCCTTTAGGAAACCCTCAAGAAATTGATCCAAGGTGCCAGGATCTTTATAGGGGTGAAACATGGAAGCAAAATGATACAGGGACACCAAGACGTCTTTGGGGTTCCTGATTGTGTAGATTATCTGTTTACAGGGGAAAAAAGGAGGATGGTTGGAAGACATCAAAAAATGAGATGCAACGCCAGAAAATAGCAGAGCCCGTCTGGACAAATGCACCCCCATAAAAACGGAGCCTATCCCTCTCCCTGGTCGGCAGGTCAGCCATTCACAAACATAGGCAGGGCAAAATAATAATTATAATCATAGATCTACTTGTTTACATCCCTAATGCCTACAAGGAGATCACCAGGAACGGAATGCCAGCCAAACAGGAAGCTATTTCCTGAGTGCTGAATCCAGACGTCATATTTAAATGGGGCTACCAAAATAAATCGTGGTTTGCTTTTGTGCAGTAGACCAACATTTAAAACTCCGATTTACCATAGAAGCAGTATTTGTGTTCTCCTGTCTTGTTCATGATTTCTTTTTCGACCCCACCAAAGCATCTGGTCAGTTCAAGGGGTACCAGCAAAGTAACCAAAATTTTATTTTTATTGATTTATCTTATTTGTATCCCTGCCTTTTGTTATTTTTACAAATAACTCAAGGCAGCAAAAATACCCAATACTCTCCCTCCTCCTATTTCCCCCACAGACACTCTGTAAGGTGATTTGGGCAGAGAGAGACTGACTGGCCCCGGGTCACCCAGCTGGCTTTCGTGGCAAGGTGGAATTTGAACTCAGAGCCTCCAGGTTTTGTAGCCTGGTACCTTAACCACTATGCCAAACTGGCTCTCCAATGAGAAGCCAAAAATGAGGGAAAACAAATCTGATCTTGGCTAAGCAAATCCTGATAACCCTGCTCATCTGTTAGATTGACACTGGCTTGCTTCTGGCTCACTTTACAAACCACAGTTAAAATACATCATGACTAGTGCGCCATGCTGAGCTTCAGTGCTGACTATGTTTGGTCATCTGAGCTTGCCGATGGAGCAATGGTAAGAGACACGGCAAGACGGATGTCTGACGCGATCGTGATTTCCCTCTTACCTTAGCTTTGGATTTGAAGAATGACTTTGCAAAAAGATGTGAAGGCAAATGGGAGCTAATAATGCGCGGTGACTTGTTGGCCACAGCTGTTCTGTATCCTATCACCGTCTCGAACCAAGGACCTCGATCCCAGCTGGGGATAGTCTGGCACCAGGTAGGGTCTCCATTGCTACGGATGAGGCTTAGTATCTCCAGCATCCACACTGTTCCTAAAAAAAGTTCCCAACCATTCCGAGAAAGAAGTGTTTAAGCCATCTGAATCCTGGTTACTTTATGCTCTTCATGATGTACAGCCCCCCCATCTTTCTTGAACAACAGTCGGTGTGATCTACACAGTGGATCACAGTTGTAGTTTGCGAAACATGCAGCGACCTAAGCAAGGCCTGCTTAGTTTCAGCAAGAAAGTTGCGTCATCTGCCTTCATGCTATTGAACTGGCCTACGGGTAGTCCTCGAGATACGACTAATCGCATAGCAGCCATTCAAAGTCCCAAAAGACCTATCTGAGAGAACTTCGGACCCAGATTCGAAGTTCTGGTGGTTACCCCCCACCTAGTCACAGGACCACACTTCAGGAGCTGAGCAATCAGGCCATAGTCATGGCTGTTTGCGGCGTCCCATAGTCATGTGACCACATTTTATGATGGTTTTGCAGCATTTACCTGTCTATAGCAAACCATTGGTTCCCTTAATGACTGCAGCATTCACTTAACGACCACCTCAAAAAAAAGTAGTAAAATTAGCTTTATGACTGTCACAAGTTATGACGGTGATGGACAGGCTCTATTACGGTCATAACCCGAGGACTACGTGTATATCCTTTAACTCAGGGGTAGCGAAACCTGCTTAGCTGCTTTGATAGCTACTTGTTCTCTTCATATTTAGCAAAACCACACCGACCTCCGGGGTCTGGGTGGAATTGCCCAGGCCTATCAAAGTCAAGATTAGATCTGCCTTCCCAACGGGTTGAGAAGAGTGGCAGCAATGGCCATATTGGCTCGGGAGTTCCGGGAGTTGAGGTCACACATCCGGGGAAGACTGCCGTGAACGGAGGCCATTCAGCCATTTTCAGTATTTTCCTTCCTTTGTTCCCTTGAACTTTGTTCAATGCAAAGCCAAACAGGACTTTCAAAAACAACAACAACAACAACTCCAGAATCCCAACTGCACAATTGTTCAGTTTAGTTGCAAACAAAAAAGTGCTTTTGTACGTACATTACTGAGCATCTGTCTCTTTTTATCCCATACAGTAATTATATATGTAATTGTACAGTCTTTGCAGTAATCTCCTTCTGAGAAAACACCGTAAGGAGACCCCTTCCATAAGAAGATTTCTGGCTCTGAAAGGCTTCCAGCTCAACTGACTTCCGGCCTCTTACAGAGCCTAATCCAGCATTTCCCACCCTACGCAATTTTAGGATGCACCGACTTCGACTTCCGGACTGGTGGCGGTGGAATTCGGGGAGTTGAAGTCCACCCATCCTAAAGGTGGCGAGCTGAGAAACGCTCATCTAATCCCAGGTGCCTCTGTTGAATTTTCGGAAAACTCCAAACATTGATATTTATTTTCATCACCTGCCATGCACATATTCACCTGACATTATGCATTTACCTCTCCACTTCACTCCTTATCCTGTGCTTGATTAACAAGTCCAACGGTAAGTTAAAATATTTTACAAACCACAGTAAAGCGTTAAAACAAATTTTAAAACGTTAGCCCTTTTTAAATGCCCCCAGTGCAGTCTGCTGCTGCTGCTGCTGTTTTGTTGTTGTATCTCATTTTTCCAAAAGCAGCCTTGCGCAATAAGCAATTTTAAAAAGTATGCCCTGTATGGAAATGGAATGAGACAGCAGCTGCTCTTTTCTTGCAAAAACCAAAAAATAGATTCACCTGCCAATCTAAAGCATTTTCCCTTCCCACAAGCAGAAGCCGCAAAACTCTACCTGATTTCTGATAAGTGACATTGAAAATATCGTCATCTCGAACTTGGAAATCCTTTTCTACCATCTGCAGCACAGATTCTGCATAGATGATGTGAGGAAAGTTGATCCCTTTATGCTGGAAATATTCTTTGAACATCGTGGGGCCAGCAGATAACAAGGAAAGTTGGAAAGTAAGCACGGTACTTGGCTGCCGAACCCAATCCGAAGATGCTTCCTTTCGGTCAGGAGAATTAATTGCACCCTCTGAAAATGAGAACAGATTTACGAATGTTTGACATAAGGAGAAAAAACAGCAGCGTGGAACGGAGGGCGGACAGAAAACTGGAACTCAGATCGTCTCGGTTCACGTTTTATTTGCAATTTTAAGGGAAAAAGAAACCTAAACCTTTCAAATATGTCCAATTACAGCTAAAACTTCCATAGCTACAATCTGGAGGCTGTGGGAAGCTGATGTGCTGTAGCAAAGTCTCTCTCCTCTCCCATTAGCTCTTTCTCTTTTTATTTCCTCTGTCTTGAGGCAATAGACGAGACACACAGACGCGCTCACACATTCAGGGGGTCTCCTAATGCAGGTTCTCACTACGTGAAATTCTCAGGCTTCATAAAAATAGCAGAAAATCCCTATTGGAACAAATTAAAATCCCATTTAAGACCGAATGAAAATGTCATTCCCATACGGGTTGCTATTGGTGTTGCTTTCATAAATTACAGAATTTGCTTCAAATATCCTCGCTTCTTTTTCTCCTGAGAGGCATCTGGTCATATTATGAAGCGGTTAGGTAAAACGTGCTCCTCTCTGTGCTACAAAACATTTATCTATTGCAACGGGCTACTGCAGGTGGGTGAGAATTTTGCTAGGTTTGTTTTTAAGGTAAGCTTGTGAATTCCTGAAGCCCTTATCCGTAAACAGGATCAAAAATAATGTTTCTATCTATAGTTCATTACCATGTAGAATTGAAAATGTTTGAAATGATTCTAAAATGTAGGAGAAAGCAAAATCAACAGACAAATCCATCTTCCTTTTTTTGTGTTTATGACATAGTCAAAAGTCACTCAGTGAGTTTCATCAGTGGGCAGAAATTCAAATTGGGTTCCCCATCCTGATCCAACATTATGATCACTCAACTGCACTGGTTTATCCAATCTAGTAGATGGATGCTTCAGTTAGGTGCTCAATAGCATTAGAGTATAAACTGTAATAACAATAATCTTTAACACTATCAAACAACAACATACGCCTATCCCAAGTTCTTGGGAAGGATTTGATAGGTGGATAAAAATGCCAAATCCAATCCAAACATCCGGCTGACTGTGCAACAACTATAATAATAATAACAATAACATCAGGAGTTTAAATGAAGAAGACCACTGTAAATATCTGGGCATCTTTCAGGCTGACAATATCAAACACACTGAAGTCAAGAAGAAAGTCGGAAGTACATGCATCATGAGAGTGAAGAAGATTTTAAAGTCCAAACTCAGTGAAGAAATACCAAGACAATTAACACCTGGGCAATTTAGTCATTAGATACACAGCTGGAATGATGGACTGGACTCAAGCAGAATTAAAAGCTCTGGATAGGAAGACTAGAAAAATAATGACAATGGATCACATGCAGCAACATTGACAGGGTCTACTTACCAAGGAGCATAGGTGGGCAGAGAACGTTGCAAGTACATCAGATGCTTAAAGAAGAAGAAAGAGCATTGGAAGAAAATCTGAAGGACAGTGAAGATGAAGCTAGTAAACCATGAAGGCTTACTGAATACCAGGGAGACCATACTGGCCTATAAAAAAGACCAAATGAAGAATAGAAAAGAGACATGGCAAGGCAAAGAATTACATTGCCAGTACACACACGCACACACAAATCCTAGCATGCCAAGCAGATAACAAGACCTGGCAATGGCTAAGAGCAGGAAAGTTGAAGAAAGGGACAGAAGGACAAATTCCACAAGACCAACCCTTAAAAACAAATGAATATGAAGCTGGAATTGAGAAGAAAGCAACAGACAGCAGATTCCATCTGTGCAAAGAAACTGAAGAAACAGTGGATCGCCTAGTTAGCTGCTGCAAGAAGTTCACACAGACTGACTGACTGCAAACAACAGCATGACAAAGTAACAACAATGGTGCATTGGAATATCTGCAAGAAGCACAAGAAGTATCACTTGCCTGCAAGCAAAAATTTGTGGGCTTAAATTGACCAAGTAGTAGAAAATGAAAAAGCTAAAGTGCTCTGGGACTTCAGAATACAAATAGACAAGCACCTGCTACATAACATAGATTTAACAATTGTTGATAAAAAAGACAAAAAACTCTGGATAGTGGATGTTGTAGGCCTAGAGATAGCAGGAGAGAAGAGAAAGAACTGGAGAAGGTCACAAAATGCGAAGACCTGCAAATAGAAGTAAAACTACTGTTGAAAAGAAAGCAAAGACAGTACCAATAGTAATAGATGCCTTGGGGGCAATCCCAAAATATCTGGAGCATCACTTGAACACCATTAAAATAAAATCACTATTAGTCAATTGCAAAAGGCAGCTTTACTTGGAAAATTTACATTCTGCCACCATAACCTTTAACAGCATCAAACAACAAGATCTGCCTGTCGCAGTTCCTTGGGAAGGACTTGCAGAGTAGATAAAAATGCCAAATATGGTCTATATATCTGGCTGACTGTGCAATCAACTATCATAATTTTATACTTTGTTCCTTGTTTGCCTGAGCACTTTGCTCTCTAAGATACTTGCTCTGAAAATAGGAAACAACCAGAGTTATTAAAAATCATGATTTCTTTTTCTTTAAAGCCATCTGCAATAGCAAGTTCCACATGCTGGTTAGTTATAACATGAAGAAGTACTTACTTTTTTTGTTTTGGATCAAAGCATCAACCAGTTTCACTGAATGACCCTGTCTTGTAGTGTTAAAGTGTTGAGAAAGAGAAAGAGAGAGGGAAGATCCTTTGGCATCAGCATCGCTCAGCGTCAAGGACAGGATGTGGGATGAAAGCACACCCAACGCTGGAGAAGCTCTTGACTTCTATCTCCTGTAATCAATCAAGATTCCTTGGAGGGATGCTCCCCTCCTTCTCAATCAAAACAAATCCTCAGATGACATTGGAAAAATCAGGCATCAATATTGCAATGCTTAGGAGAAACCAGTCTTGCCAGTTGGACCTGACTTAGAGATGTCTCCTCCTACACACTCTCACAAACAATATCAAGGTGGCAGTGACTTCCTTGGGAGATACACCTGAGCTTCCCAAATTGGGTATTAAGGTAGCTGTTGGCATACTAGGAAGCAGTTGCTGCAATGATACCATTAATATGGATGGACATCTGCCTGGTAGAGTGAGGAAGGCTACAGGTCACAAGAGAACCTTTTGATGGATCTCAAGATTGAGTTGTTCAGCAAAGCTACCTTCTACTTTTCTTCCCATTCTCCTACACTTTCAAGAAAAGGATATAATGCTTTGAGAAGCATCTTAGGTGGACCTTAGATGGATGATACAAAAACATGCTTGAGGAGAGTACAAGAATCAGAAAGAGGGAGGCTCCCCAGTTACAACTATCTAACTGATATTAATTACCTTTTGGTGTTTGCAATCATACCTAGGCTCATATAAGCATGGTAATTAAATCTTTCTTCCTCAGATTAATCTTCATGGAGAAACCCATGTAGTTTTCTCAACAAGATGATGGAAGTGGCTTCCCGTGATCTTTTTCTAAGCTGTTTTGGGATTTTTTCCATCCAACTACTAAATTAAATCAGGCCGCGATCAACTTGTTTTTTAAGATCACCAAATGTAGATGGAATCAGAGTATCGTTGACTGGTTTACCCATTGTGGTTTTGCTTGGTTATTGCATTAAATCACAATTGGCTGGATTCACATAACAGACTGTGCCATAAACCCCAGTTGGCTGAGTCCATGCAATACATTCATTTGAAACCAAATTAAACTTGTTTTAATTTAATATGAAGAGCAAACTAGCTCCACAGGGCAAGATCTGAACGGTTGTTCTATCCATTCTTCAGTCTCTCCAGGAAATCTACTACTCTACCCCAATTGTGACTGGGGATTTTCATTCACTTTGGTATTAGAAAAGAGTGGGGCAGCTATTCTTCCAAACTGATTGGAATAATTTGCTCCAAATAGCTTGGTTTTGGATGTGAAATTCAGCTAGAATATATAATACTATGGGCTTTATATGCATTCAAGCAGACTTATCAACTGATGGGAAATGTAACAACCAGATGTGCCACTTCCAGTAATTGCAACTGTGGTTTAATGTGCAAATCTCAGCAACAAAAGCTTATCTTGGTAAGAAGAAAAACATGATCACCAGCCAACCTTCCATGACAGGAGGTTAAATAAATGCACTACAGCCTGAAATAGAGGCTGCTGTTGAAATAAAGTGTGCTGTTAGCAGCAGAGCTACAGATATTGGTTGAAAAATGGGCAATTTTACAAAGTGGCACATTTTCCTTCTGAGTCCCAGGCACAGGCTTTTCATACAACTGAATTAATTCACTGGATCAAGTTATGTTTTTAAATCATGGTTTACTGAATAAACTGCAATTGGCCAGGCTCACCCAACACTTAAACCAACCTAAACCAATCACACCCTGGCTTACTACAAAATATATGAGCTGGACCATTGCATGACTTCTTTCCTTAAGGAAAGTACTTTTCTTTTTTTGCATTGCCATCACTTTAAAAATCAGGTTATCTTCTGAAACAGGTTTGTATTTATAAAACACAAAGCAAATTAATCAAAATAAAAAGCATATGTGTAAACATGTATTCACTTAATTGCACATTGATCCAGAGTGGAGGGCAAAAGAAAAGTAGATGTTTGTTTGGATCTAAGATGAATAGATTTCCTCATTTTGGGGGAATACCATCGAGGCAAGGGGAGACCAGCTTGACCCCACTCAAATAAAAGGTAAGGGGTTCCCCTTTTAGTGTGTCCAACTCTAGGGGGCCATACTTATCTCCATTTCATAGCTGAAGTCCCAGTGTTGTCTGAAGGTGCTTCCATGGTCATGTGGATGGCATGAGTATATGCCATAGCACATGGAATGCTGTTACCTTCCCACCAATTTAGGCGGTACCTATTTATCTGCTTTCATTTTGCATGCTGTCAAACTGCTAGGTTGGCAGAAGTTGGGGTGAATAATGAACCTCCTCCCATTTTGCAGCGCCTGGGTCTTGAACTCAGGCTGCCGACCTTCTGGCCAACAGAGCCACTGACAGACACAAGGGAAGCATCCTTTTCTACCCCTCTAGGACCGCAAGAAGAAGCCAAATGAAGAAGAGAAGTCTTGCTCACCTGCTAAGGAACAAGAGCCAGAATTTGCAGGCCAAGCAAGAGCCAGAAGGGGAAACAGCTCTCCTAAACAAGAGATGTAAATCCCTCTCCCAGTTCATGGTTTTGCTCTAAACTCATTTTCTGCTTCTGTTTGCCCTCTTGGCTTCCCTTCTTCCGTTGAGCATCTTGCCTTTTTATCTGAAAGCCTGAGAGCATGACTTCTTTTTTCTGCTTTCAGAGCCAGTGCTTGACTCAAAGGCTGGCTAAACTATTGTAAGTACCAATAGAAGAGAATATTTATAGCTCAGGGTTGAACTAAACAAGTCCTTGGTGCTCTCTGAGCTTGATTTTTTTTTCCTTACAGAGGAAGGAAACCTAGTTGGTTTCATTACCCAACTAAGTAACATCATCAGTGCTAGAAAGGAATGAGATTTGCTCTCTTTATACTACTGGCTTGTTTGGTCAGTGTTTGGTGGGACTGTTCTTACTGGTTCCTTGATTAGGCTGTTGTTAACACCAAGATTAATACTAGATTAACAATCAAGCAGCAAACAATACCCCAACCAAGGAACTAATTAAGAACTACCAAGAAAATTTTCTCCAGCACTGATAGGATAACCACTTTTATATAATCAGAGGCCAAACCCTACTCTCTTCTAGCACTGATAATGTTATCCAGCTGGGTAATGCTCAGAGAGCACCAAGGACCCCACAGCTATTGTAAGTAAATACATATTGGGGGAAAATACAAATTCCCATCTCTCGGACTTACTTTTTGTCTTCACAGCAATCATTGGAGATAAACTGGTGAAGTTCAGAATAGTGTGGGAATTTGAACCTGGATCCCTTTCAACCAAGAAGTGGGCAAATGGGTTACCCATCAGCAACTTTTGGCTGGCTCCCATATTCCTCTCCAGCTATCACTGATAAAAATATTTGGCATGATTTTACCCTATTTTGCGTCAGAAAAAACTCCAAAAAGGCTTAATCTGCTTTTTAACAAGCAGACCTAGGAAACCCCAAATACAACATACAATCATAAAGGACCCTCCCCGTTACAGTTGCATGTTGTAACAGTCATAAAATGGGTCAGTCACCTGCCTAATCCAATTTTACCATCCTATTTTGCAGCAGTCGTAAAGCAAATCCTGCAGTCATTAAGCATTCTCGTTTCGAGAATGGTTTTGCAGAAAACCAGAAGTAAATGCCATCTTTTGACAAAGCCATCATCAAATGCAGTCACATGACTGCTGGATGCTACAAACACCTGTAAATATGGGTGTGTGACCGAGTGCCAGAGTTCAGTCATGTGACCGCAGAGGGGGTCCAATCATCAGAACTTTGAATCTAGGTTGTCAGTCCTCTTTTTGGGTCACTTGCTAAGTGACCGGTCGTAAGTCAAGGACTACCTGTTCTGGAATCATCTGTATGCACACCCACTCACCACAGCCCTTATCCTTCCTCAAAATGTTAAAAATGGCCCACAGATCCTCAACTGGTCATCTTTTGGTCCAGCCACTGCATCTCTGGAGTTGGGTGCTTCATAAGGGAATGGACTTAGATCGATTCACTGTTCTGTCTCTGGCTTCTTCCGAACTGTCTCCCTCAAAGGATGAGATCAGAACTGAGTCACTGAATCAGAGTCAACTCCCTTCAAGACCTCATCTCCAAATACGGAGGATGAAACCCTGGAAAAGCAGATAATGCACACTTTTTTCCATCTCAGGAAATATGTCACAAATTCCCATATGGACATTTTGCAAAAAAACAGAAGAAAGTGAACTCCACAACTCATGCTATAGGACAGGACACAGCGATGATTAGAGTGCAAGGAATTTTAATTAATCTGGAAATTTTATCTAATGTGTATTCATCTCAATAGATGGTGCTTCTAATTCTACACTTTTCTTTATTTTCCCCTTTCTGCTGGCTGCACATTTTGATGCACATTTTTCTGTTTGCAGACACAAAGTTTGTTATAGTTTGTTGATTTATTTATGTTATTATTTTATTTACTGTTGTCTTGCAAGTACAATGAGAGCTTCTGTACCAGAACCAAATTCCTTTGTGTCTAATCCTGCTTGGCCTGTTAAGTATCTGTATCTGTTTTGATTAGACAGGATATATTATAGAAAGAAGAGAGTCATGTCGTAACTATCAAGTAAGAGGCAAGCTTATAATTGTACTTATGACTGCTATAAATGAGATTGGAAGCCACTTCTTTGTATATTTTTTCTCTTCTATTCGTCTTTTTTTCTTTCCTTTCTTGTACTTTAAACCTCCTCTGTGTTCTCCTTTTTTTTCTTTTTCTTACTTTATATATATTAGGTTTTATTCACCTGAAAGTAAAATTATATGAAGAAGTATGCCTCAAATTATCAAACAAAATACATCTTAAAACATATTAATGCTGTTAACCTGTTTCATGACTATAACAGGTTAAAAGAATAATTCCCCTGGCAACTACCCTCAACAGTGGCTTTTCTCACCACATCTTCCATCTCTTTTCTTACTAGAGGAAGGAAGGAAGGATAGCTTGTGTGGACATTTTTGATTACTAGTGCCCTTAGGAAGCATCTTCAATCTGAATCCAATCCAACATATTTCACAGGTAACACAAGTATATAAACAGATGAAGTGGTACATCTGTCTTTCTATGCCCTTTGGCTGAGTGTCTCTTTTCTTTGCTAGGACTTAAGAGACCTGTAGAAAGTTCCTCTGGAGGAAAAAAAATAGGTTTCTCAAGACAAAAACTATCAACACACATACACCCCCAAGAAGAAGAGGCTGCACATCCCAAACAACCTGGCAACCCTTTCTCCCACAGGCTGTTCTCTGGAGAAATTAAGAGCTCGTCTACAGGAGTCAAAATAAACATACCAGCTCTATTTCTGGTCTTGCCACTCCAGCAGCTTTGCCGTTCCAAATGTACAGCAGTTAGCACATTTCCCAAAGTTACTTGCCTGAGGAAGAAAGATCGTTGCGTTTGGCAACTGGTCTAGATGTGTTGGCACCCTCAAGCTCTGCCGTCCCAGGGGATGAACAATCCCAACCGGCTCGCTCTCCACTTGAAAGTCAAGTGCTCCTATCAAAACAGATGTCCCTTCTCCTTGTCTCAAGATGTTCAGACCGCTAAAGCAACATGGAAAACAGGTTGCACAGGAGATGTTTGAAAAAATAAACCTCTACCCAGGATGATGATAAGATCGGAGGAACCACCTTCATTCCTTACGGACTAGTCACAATGTATAGCAATCAAAGGCCAGTTTGGTTTATTGATGAGGATAGAAACCAGGAGATGATGAGTTCTAACCCCACCTTAGCCATGAAAGCCAGCTGGATGACTTTGGGCCAGCTACTCTCTCTTAGCCCAAACCACCTCACAGGATTATTGTTGTGGGGAAAACAGGAGGAGGAAGGAGTATCAGGTATGTTCACCACCTTGAATTGTTTATTCGAAAAAAAAGTGGAGAAATAAAGCATGCATAGCTATCTTTGGGCACATACACACACACACAAATCGCACTGTGGGCATTCAGAGATGCCCTCTCCTCTGCACCTAACCAAAATAACGGCACTTTTAATCAAAGCTCCAATAGTCATAATATGTATTTATTTTTCTAAACTACTTCTCCAATCCCAGAGATTTTCAGGCTGAAAACTCCAAGTGTACACTTTCAGATGAAGTCACTAGATCAGGGTCAGTACAGAGACCTTAGATACCAAAAACAAATACAGAAGTTGCCCAAAGTGTCCTCCCTCCCAAAAAAGACTTTCCTGTCTCACCTACAAAATCTAAGCAACAGGTAAATTGTGCAAAGAGTTAGAATGTCATATTCTTCCTTGCTGCCAACTACTCATTGCCCAGATGCCTGAAATCCTCTCTTGTGCTTATTTTATGGACAGCTGGATGTAGAAGAAAACCCGGTTTATCCATAGCATGTTAATGGTCATTTCCTTTCATTAATCCTTTTGTGTCGACAAGCCTCCTCTCCTTTGTTTACACTAGAAACTGAGAATCCATCATCACCTCCAATTGTTGCTGAATAACAACTTTCAGGAGTCCTACCCTTCATGGCTAGTGATGAGAGAAGCCAGGAATGGTAGCTTAGCCCCACACACACTCAAAAAAAGGTCCCCTGTTCCGGATTTTTCCCTACCCATCTTCCTCTCCTTCATTTTTCATTGTTTCCTTTTTCCTCCCTCTTTTCCCTCTGCTTTTTCTCAGCTTCATTTTTTTTTACACTTTGCTCTTCCCTTCTGTTTGTTTTTTCCTCTTCCTTCTCCCAGAAAAAGAACCTGCAGCTTTCCTACTTATCCCTGTACCAACCTGCAACAGGTAAACATGGAGAAGATCTGTTATCTTTTTGGCAGTCATTCCAAGCACATTTACACACACCTACCCTAACTTTTTCACTAAGTCTTGGATGCTGCACACCCAGCTACATTCAACCCACCACCTCATACCTGATCCAGTCTTCTCCTGCTTCCCACAGGTACTCACCTGTCTAAGCCACAAACTGGTCTACCAAATACAGACGTTTTCCTTTTATACTCCTGGTTTCAAGCAATGGCACGGTTGCCTATCCCACCCAAGGCGTTCCTTCCTGCTTACCTGGATTATGCACAACTGTTTGTACAACTGATTCCTAGGAGGTTTGAAAGTTCAAGCAGTTTCCCCAAGGTTGTGCAGCTGATTGACTCACACTCTAAAGAGATTTGTACCAAGAGACTACTGCAGTGCTAAGTGTGTTGATTTCTTGAAAAGAGATTAGACATCCTCTACCATGTAGGCAGGTAAACAGGTAGATGAGAGCATCACCAGCACTGTAGTTGCAGGATTCAACCATGAAGAAGGAAGGTAATGTGTTTTTACATCAAGAAACACACCAAATTAAACAAAATGAACCTGATGAAATTCTTTGTTATATTAAAAGGAGGCTGAGTTCTTAGAGCGTTGAGAGACAACATTTGTAATGCTTTTCATTACTCTGCGGCCTGAGTTAAATTCCTCCTTTTTCTTTTGACATACTGGAGAAAGGAATGTGAGGAAGAGTTTGTGTAAGGGAAGTGTAATAGTGCCCAGTGGAAAACAGAGCAAATGCTCAGCATTAATTCCTTTTCTATATTTTTTAAATTAAAGTTTATAATAAGATAAAATACAAATACAAACAAAAATTAAGAAAGTTAAAGAGAGAAGAGAAATGCAGAAAAAAGCCAAAAAGAAAGAAGAAAAAAGCAGTGACTTCTTTTTTCAGTTCTATACAACTCAAAAAAAATTACTACATTTCTATTTCAAGCCATTTCTATAACAACAGAATAATTCTAATTGTCAAAATGCAAAATCAGAATTTTATTTTTTTTCAGCACTGAATACAAAATCCAGAAGTGATTTCCAAATGGAAATAACACTAGATTAATTACATTAATTAATTCCATTAATTAAAACAATCCATTTTGCCATCTCTGCCAACTTCATCATCTTTCCCATCCATTCCATTGTGGGAATTAGTGTATCTTTTCATCTTTGTGCATATAAGATTCTCATCACTTTCAACATACATCCTAGCTTTAATTCCAAAGCTCTGTTTGGTATGAATCTAATCATTTCTGATTCCTATCAGATCAATCTTTATGAAAATCAGATGAGTATCAAGAAGTCTCTACATCTCCATGTCATGCCATGACTTTCAAAGATGCATTAATGGTTAAATTTAGACTTGTTAAATTAAGGTGAACATTTTCTAAAACTTCTCATCTACAAAGATATCCTGCTAGTTATTCGTTAAACATTCTTTTGTCCTCATAACTGCAGATCCAAGATTGATTCAGATGTGCATCCAAGCTTCCAAGATTTAATTCCAAGCCATGCTAAGAACGACATCAGAAAGATGTCACAAGTAGTGACTCAGAGTATAAGCGCAAGATGTCACAAGTAGTGACTCAGAGTATAAGCGCATGTGCTGAAAGATGTCCTAAAATTCCTAGTCTACTCACAAATGAGTTTTCTCACCCCACCCACCCTCTTCATTGAAAATCTCTTTGCAGGAGAATAATAAACACAAATCAACACCAGGAATGGCAACAGTAAAGATTCAATGAGAGAAGATTTCAGATTTCTGCAGATGTCAAAGCAGCTCTTCTTCAACAAAACATCAAAGGAGATGCTGGCATCAAATTGCTGAAAATATCAGAAGTCAGGAGGTCAGAAAACTAGTTTAGTCTTCCAAAGTAATGCTTTCAGCTGGATGGTCTGCAAGGAGGTAAGGAAGGTGATAAACATTTTTGCCCCAATGGGGAGAAAAAGACATGCATAGGGCAATCTTCTCCCATCTGAGCACTCTTCAGAAAGTTGGACTTTAATTCCCCAAATGCTCAGAAATGGCCAGGGTGACTTGGGAATTCTAGGAACTTAAGTCTCCCCTTAAGGGAAGGCTGGTTTGAGTTACAGCTCCAAATACGTACATACTGTATAATCCTCCACTTGCAATCACAAGTGGGACTAGAATTTCCTTTGCTAAGCAAGGTGGTTGTTAAGTGAGTCAAGCCCAAATGTAAAGACTTTTTTGCCATGGTTGTTATGCTAATCACTGGAGTTATTAATCACATGGTCATTAAGCAAATCCAGCTTCCCCATTGATTGCTTCATGGAAGGTAGCTGGGAAGGCCACAAATGGTGATCACACTGCAACAGCTGGGACACTGCAACTATTATAAATACACGCCGGCTGCTAAGCACCCAGATTTTGACCATGTAACTATGGAGATGCTGTGATGGTAGTAAATGCAAGGACCAGTCTCATAAGTCACTTTTTCAGCACTGGTGTAACTTTGAGTAATCGTTAAACAAATGGTTGTAAGTCAAGACTACCTGTAGTCTCATTCAAAATATGTTTCATATTTGAAACTGACCCTACAGATCCAGAATTCCTATTCTGGAATTCAACTACTGTAATCATTTGAAATACATTACTAAAAATTATTTCAGTGCTTGGGACTTCCATTGACTGGGTCATTGACTTCAATGGAGCAAAATAATTTATTAACAGAGATTGCAAGGGGACAGGGAGGAGGTAATGAAACGGATTGCGTCCCCCACCCATCTTGGGGCCTCTCCCATTTTTTCAAAGGCCTGGAAATGCATCTCTAAAAAAGAAGAGATCCATTTATCTGAAGTGAGCACCTGTAAAAAGAATTTAAAAAGAAATGCAACATACAAAACTGTAAACATTGAAATCCTAAGTGTTCTCCATGGGGGTTGACTTTGGATGGTCAAACTCAAGGCAGTTTTCTTCTTATATTTTCTCTTAAAACCAGGTTTGATTGGATGGACCCTGCAGGCTTGTCTTCAGACAGAGAAGAATCCTCTGTAAAGTGGAACAGAGTAGCAGGACAGGAACAGGGGAGCATTTGTAAATGTCTTCAGAGTCAAGTTAATTTTTGTGTCCTTGTCCAAAGATGGAAAGACACATTAATTCCCACAATGAAGAGTGGATGGTAAAGGTGATGGATGGCAAAACTGACTTTTTTTAATTAAAGAGAAGATCTTACTTAGTTTTGTTTTATTTGGAGACCACTTCTGGACATTTTGCTGAAAATTAAAAAGACTAAAATTTTAATTTTAGGTTTTGATGAGTAGAATGACTTTGTTATTACAAAAATGGCTTGAAATGTTGTGAATTATAAAGCAAAAGGCTGAGGTTGTACCATTTTTGTATATCACTGTGCTGAAAAAAGTCAGAAGTCACCATTTTTTCTTTCTCTCTTCGCTTTCTTTGTATTAATTCTTAAGTTTTATTTTTCCTATATTTTTATTTGATAATAAAACTTAATAAAAATTATGGCAAAAAATCAGGTTAATTGAAAAAATGCAAGACGAAATTTAAGCTGTCCCAAAGCTACTGTTAGAGAGATATTATTGTGACTCAATGTCGGAAGATCCTGTCACATTTTTTGTATTCTACTCTTTCCCTCACCAAGTGATAGGTCTGAGTAACTCCTAGCTTCTATATGTATTAACCTCCTCCTCTTGTCTTATTGTCTCCAATAAGACAAGAAGTACAGCTTCTTGACTCAATACTTCCTGACATTATTTGCATTTACAGAAACTAAGCTGCCCAATGCTTTCTTCACCACACTTTATGCAAAAGTAAGACCCTGGGTTACAAGGTAGTATTTCCCAAACCAAATTTTTGCAGTACTTAAACCTAAGGACAGTTACAGATAGTCCTCAACTTAACTGTAATTGAGCCCCCAATTTTGGTCATAAATCATGATGGTCATAAAGCAGATCATCACATGATCATGCTTGATTTTATGACCTTTTTTGCAGCAGTTGTTAAGTGTATGCAGTGGTCATAAAGTGAGCACAGCAGTCATTAAGTGAACCCATTTTTTATGGGGCGTTATTGCCAGAAACCAAAAGTAAACTCCGGTTTCTGGAAAGAAGTACTGTACATAAATTATGGTCATGTGATGCGAGACGCTGCAAATAGCCATAAATGTGGGCCAGTTGTTGAGTGCCCAAAACACAGTCACATGATGAAGGGGGGACTGTGGATGTTGGAACTTCAAATCCAGGTTGTAAGTCCCTGTTTCAAGGTCCTTCATAACTTCAAACAGACACTAAGTGACCATTATAAATCAAGGACTATCTGTAGATCTGGGCTGAAAAATCTAGATTAGCACTAGACAACAGCTCACATATACCTTATAAATCATAAAAATTAAACTATTTTCCTCCCTGAAAGGGAAAGATTCAAATACCCCTAGTCTTGCTTACATATACAACCCTGGACTACTAACATCACGCCACCCACTTCAGCCCTCATTCCTCCCAAAAGATTAGGGGTGCTCCCATTCAACCTCCAAAGGTTTGTCTGATCCTGATCTGAAGACTTCTTAATTTCTTTCAGACTCACACCCAGAATTTTCCCATCCCTTTTCCGTCTGATGAATAACCAGACAGAAGGTAATATAGAAGTTGTAAATCTGTGCAACTTGGAGGTCTGCCTATCACTGACTACAACTTCACCGCTTTCCAACAAAGGAATTACTTTACTATAGCTTTTAAAAAATTGTCTTTCCATTTGGCTTCAATCTATTGACAATTTAGCTGAGACCAAGATTTTCTCTCCCATCAGATTTAAAATTATCACCGAAATCTTAACTCTTCTTGGCATGGTGGATTCAGCCTCTTTGATAGTCACTGAAATTTTCCATAGAAATGCTTCCTTCCAAGCCATCTCAGGTGCATCATATGAATTTAGAAAAATGCAGACAAACGGTGAAAGAAAAAAGTAGAATGTTAAGAAAATTAGGGACAGATTAGAATGTATCTCCCTTTTTCCAGATTCTTGATTTAGGTCTGAAATATTGGTTTGCACCTCACCCACATTTCCCCCACAATAGCCCATTCTGTCCATCAGTTTCAGCTGTAGATAGATGGCTGAAGCTGAAGTTGTCAAAGTTTACGTGTATTTGAACGATTTTAAAAAAGAATGATCTTATTTAAAAAAAATTCTCACCTTTAATCTTGATCAAAGTTCATAATGGACACTCCTTTTTCACATCATATTTCCATGCTATCTCTGTTCTTGATATGGGATGCTGTCCACCGCCCAAAGAAAATTAGGATTATTGTATATATTATATATTCAAATAGTACCCCTAAATCCTTTGCTCTCTCACAGAATGAAATTTCTTGTCCCTTCAGTCGTCTGCATAGGATAAGTCAGTCCTTCTGTCAGTCCCAGAAAAATAAATGGACACAAATCCAACATTGAAACTGGCAACATTCAGAAATCAGCAAGGAATGTTTCTATCTCCAAGGTCGCTGCGCTGCAGAAATAAAAGCCGCCATTCTTTAACAAAGATCATAAACAGAGATGCCAAAGTAAAATCGGAGAAGTAGAATTTATCATTCTGTTTAGTTTGATTCGTTTAGACCTCAACCCAACTCGGTTCAGGTATTAGGGTGAGAAAACATGATCTTGCTATAATAATCTGGAGAAGGGTTTGTGAGATAAAAGTCCTACTTTCTGCTAATCCAACTGATTTTCTTAGGGGTGGTTAACATTCACAAACTCTTTATGCACAATTTTTGATGAAATTTGGTTTTTGCGGTACTTTTTTTAAAAATCTGCAGCAGAATATGTAGCGGCTAAGTCTCAAAGAGTGTCCAATTTTGCAGAGTTCACCTGTATAATTGTCACAGATTAGAGCCAACTCTAACCACTGAATTATCCTAAAGGAGATATTATTTGAACATGGATTTGATGGCCAACGTGATTTTCCTTACTGGGACTTGAGTTTTCTTTTTCGCAATACTCTGCCTTATCCTCCTTTCCCACCAATGCCTTTTGGAGAAATGAAGGAAGAGTATTTTTTACTCTTTGCATTTGGAATCAAACTTTTACACAAGCATGCGTGTGGAAGACCTGATCATGTACAAGGCGCTCATGCATATACCGTACAGGTAGCTGACATACAATTATAATGGAGTCTGCCCATCACAATTGTAAGTCATGATAGTTGTAAAACTGGTCAGTCATGTGACTGACCCAATTCTATTACTTTTTTGCTGCAATCACTAAATGAATGCCATAGTCCTATACCTAATCTTGATTAATTATGAATGCAATTTTGCTGAAAACAGGAAGTTACTGCCAGTTTTTGTCGAAACAGTCGTAAAAGGTGAACTTGTGACTGCAAACAGCCATATATGCCCAAAATTTGGTCATGTCAAGAACATGGGGGACCATTAGAACTCTGAATGTGGGTTGAAAGTTCCCTTTTTCAGGTCCGTTGTAACTTTCACTGGTCACTAAGCGACAAGTCATAAACTGAGGACTACCTATATTGGATTGCTTCATCCAGCTCCTTCAAACGTCCTCATGTCCTTGGTCTGGCAGGCATAGCATTAAAATCAAATATTATTTAGTACAGTATTTTAGCAACTATTTATTATTATTATTTTGAACTGTTTTCATAAGAGTTATTTAAATTTTTACACATTTAAGAACTTGTACATTATCTGCTTCTCTCTTTCCCTCAAGTGTCAACAGATTCAGCAGCCAAGATTTATATTATTTATTTTCTGATTCCAGAAATCAGCTTCAGTCCAGCCCCTTCAAATTTATGACAGCTGGTGTCTGTTGATCACATGACCTGTCCTACTTTTCTAGGGCGAAATTTGACAAATGCATTGTTGTCAATTTTATATTATTATTAGCATATGTTCTTGAAAATAAAGCCTTGTTAGAAAAAAACTGCAATGGAAAAAATAGTATTTCCGATACTGGAAAAAGTAATTTCATATACATATAGGCCTAGGTACATATTTTGCAAGTTTTTGCTGTAATTTTTGTTACAGATGTCAAGAAATACAGTGTGTATTCCTATTTCCTCATCTGATCTCCTATTTGATTGTCCACATCCTTCTTTGCAGTTCAGATATCAGTTTGGTGTAATAGTTTAGGTGCTGATAGAGAAACCAGGGGATGGTGAGTTCTAGTCCCACCTCAATATGAAAGCCAACTGGGACTTTGGACCAATCCCCAGGAGAATGTGAGTTCTAGTCCCGCCTTAGGCATGAAAGACAGCTGGGTGACTTTGGGCCAGTTCCTCTCTCTCAGCCCAGCCCACCTCACAGGGTTGTTGTTGTGGGGAAGATGGGTTGAGGGAGAGATATTATGTATGTTTGCCATCTTGAGTTATTTATAAAAATTAATAAACGTGGTATTATAAATAAATAATGTGTATTATTTATCTTTAAACACAAACAAACCCTAGAGAAGTTAATCCAATTTTTAACATCGTCTAAAGAAGAGTAAGTGACTTTGGACGGATAATTTTGAGTCATCTATAAAAATGTCATGTTGGGTTACATCAAAAATCTTCTCTTCCCCCTCCCCACAAAAAAAATCTTCGCAAAAAACAAAATCTTAGCCATAATGACGCCGGCTCTTTTTGCCATAGTACTGGAAGAAAACGAGAATTGCAGGCTCTAAAACGCCTTTTTATCCCCAACGATTCTCTTCCAAACTCTTCTTGAATGAAATGTGTTACACGCAGCGACTAGGACCCAGCTCCTGGCGGAATCCTGGCACTTTCCTCCGGTGTCATCGCTTCTGAGCGCAAACCTTCCATCTTGGTTGCGGGCACCTCGCCTGCAATCCGTCCCGCTTTTAACCGTGCCCCGCAAAGAGACGGGGCGGTTTCCCGCCTGCCGCCATTTTGGAGTGGGAGCGAGGCTGTGGGAGCCAATGGCGAGCAGCAGCCGCAGCCTTTCCTCGCAGGTAGTCAATGACAAGAGCGCATGACGTCCCAGGCAGGCTATTTCATATTTGCAGACCTAATTCTTTCCCTCCCCCCTTCCTTTGCATCATTGTTCGGGGTTGTAGTTCTCTAAACGCATTCGTCTCCCCTGTCCGATGTCTTAACTGTAATTCCCATCGCTCCTCGCCGATGACTGGAACTATAGTCCACCCACAGATGGGGAAAAACTGTTGATATTGCGGACCTTTCAAAGCCGCTGCCGTTCGTGTCCGGGTTATAAACCGCCTGATCCTAAAAGCAACTCCAGGGGACCTTAAGATAGATTAAGCGATTGCTGAAAGAGAGAGAGGGAGAAGTCTTGAGACGCCTTGGAAAAATCACCAGGGCATTTGCTATCACACAAGTCCTCTTCATTAGAGGTGCGACATCTTGGGCCGAGAGAGAAGTGTACATTAAACACCTTGGTTTAAGGTGGGAGGTGGAAAAGGAAAGGAAAGCGACCGCATGCAGATTGTGGTAATTGACAGGCATTCACAAAAATCAAAGTTCTTCTCAGCCTTAGGGCCACCTCGTCACCTGATTGATCAGTGCTACCTGACTCCAATTTATCCCAATTCCCCAGGCTGCCTCGGATACACCGTGCAATTATGGAGCACATTCTGGGCCAGAGATGGAGGAGTCTGCCACATGCTTCCCACCCAGAAGGAAGAAGAAAAAGCTGAGCAGCTTCACGCAGGATGGCTCTGGTATCTCCTCTGATCTTTTTGCATAAGTATGCAAGGAACATGAGGTGAGAGCAATGTTTCTCACCCTTGGCCACTTGAGGATGTGTGGACTTCCTCCCAGAATTGCCCAGCTGGATCTCTGGGAATCACATGTTCTGTTTGTTTCCATCCTCACTGATTAAGTTTGCACTTAAAATATTTAGAGTCTACCCATTATCCAGGGAGTCTTGTGGCAGTTTGTCACTTTTGGTGACAAAGTAAAGCCAAACATAACTAACATTAAACACAGAGTAATTATCATAATAATACTGATGGAAAAGCACAGAGGAGAAAAAATCCTGTCAGGCCTTGGACCTTTTAGTCTCAAATGCTAGAGAGAAAAGCTAAATCTTTATCTGGCACTGAAAGGCTGGTCATGGCAGTGCCAACCTAGCATCTAGGGAAAAAATATTCCAAAAGTAGGGTGCCATAGCAGTCTAGGACCTTACTCATATACCTCTTCTAACCATGGGACACTTAAGGAGGCCTTTTCTTGCAAAACACCAGGTTTCACCATGATGGGAATCTCGGACATGCTTACTATTCTCACCTTTATTTTCTATATAATAGTCCCATCTCCTCTGTTCTCCAAAACAACCCTATAAGATGGGTTGGCCTGAAAGGGAATTATTGGCTTGAAATCACCCAGCCTGCTTTGATATCTAAGGGAGGGTTAGAATTCACATCCCCCAGTTTCTAGTCAAATACTTTATGTGTCAAATTTTAAGGCCTTGAACACAGTCACTACAAAAAGGCCAGCCAGCAACTGCAATTACTGCAATTTTTATAGGACTAATATTAGATAGCCCTTGAAGGCTGTCAATGTAGGAGAAGAGATGGCAGAAGCAGGGGAGGAGCCAAACATGGCATTGGTCTGAAATCAGTTAGTTTGTATCTTAATGCCTAATCTAATTTAACCATTAACCTCATAAGATTAATGTCAGGCATGAAAACCCAGATCCAGGCACAAATATTTAAACTGATTTATTGTTCCTCCCTATTTACAAGAATCTACTCCATGGGCAAACACTTGTGGGTATAAGATAAAAGTCAACAGCAATCAGGGTGGGCTGGGCCTTGTACATTTGTCGGTACATAAAAATTCCAGATAGCTGCCACGTTTGACTCCTTTCCCTGGTTCTGCCATTTCTTCAACAGTCGAGCATCACAAATTTGCTGCCACATTCTATACATCACCTTCTAAGTCATCTCCATGATAAGAGTATGTCCCTAAGCCATCCTGACTTGGTTTATCATTATTGTTATTTACTAAACTTACATACTGCTCATTTCACCTAGAGGTGACTCTAGGCAGCTTACCATCCACAACTTATCACATTAAGTTTAACCATGGTATATTAAATAAACCACAATTGGCTGGGTCAAAGTATAATGCTAAGCCTCAAACAAATGCACCGCGGTATAGCAGGTGTGTTGCATGAAGCCAGTGAAAGAGGTGGATCATAGGACTAATGAGATGTTTATAGGCTGATCTGGAATTCATGTGACAAAAATAAAGATAGTCCTTGATTTACAACCATTCATTTGAAGTTAATTAAAAGGTAAAGGTTTCCCCTGCCAATTGTGGCCAACTCTGGGAGCTGATGCTCATTTCCGTTTCTTAGCCAAAGAGCCAGTGTTCTTCCATGGTCATGTGGCTTGCATGACTATGTGCCAAGGCGCACAGATGCTGTATCTTCCTACTGAGGTGGTACCTATTTATCTACTTGCATTTTTACATGCTTTCAAACTGTTAGGTAGGCAGGAGCTAGGGCAGACATCTGTTTCTTAACCACTTGTGCCACTACACCCCTCATATTTATGTTACATATATTATAACTCATTTGAAGTTATAACAGCACTGAAAAAAGTGAGTTATGACCAGCCCTTGCGCTTATGTCTGTTGCAGCATCCCCATGGTCAAGTGATCCAAATTTGGGCACTTGGCAACTGTTAAATATTTATGATGGTTGCAGCGTCCCAGGGTCATGTGCTCACCACTTGTGACCTTTCCAGCCAGGTTCCAACAGGCAAAGTCATTGGGAGAAACTGGATTCGCTTAATGACTGCATGATTCACTTAACTGCAGTGATTTGCTTTATACCCATGGCAAAGAAGGTTGTAAAACTGATCAAGACTCACATCATTTGCCTTGCTTAGCAACAGAAATTCTGGTCCCAATTGTGGTTGTAACTCAAGGATTAACCTATAAGTTTAGGAATGCACAAATCGGAGTACCTGCTCCTTCTATCATCGTCACCTAGAATGGTGGACAGTAAGGAGTCCCTTGGCTAGGCATGATTGGATGGATTCTGAGGTAAAAAAAACGCTCCGATGCAACCCCTGATAACTGTTAATTTATCATGAATGATAAACCTAATGGCCTAAGCAAATTAAAACACACTCTCAACCTCGTAAGATTTCTTAAACTGTCCTAGATTGAGGTGTAAAGAACATTTAAAAAACAGACCCTAAGTAGGAGTTATTTGAGAAATGCTACATTAAGACTTCAGTAGCTTACAACAAATGCATTTGGACAGGGTTTCAAGGAGTTTCTTTCTTCCCTCAAGCAATTTAGCATTCATCCAACTGAGAAAATTATTTATTAATGGTTGCATTTAAATTCTTTTTTTTTTCCTTTGGGAGCTCAGGGTGGCACATTTATCAAAGTAGGAACCCTTCATTTGTCCTATCTTCACAATTTCCGAAGATTGAGTTGAGAGAGTGAGTTGGTTTCATCCCATGCTTACTCATTTTAATCCAATTTTCTGCAGTTATGTGACATAGTAAATCAAGAGAGCCTGGTTCACATGCTATACTAGGCTAAAATGTGCTTGGCTAGTTGTGGTAAGGTGCGTTGGGGAAACACAGTCATAGTAATTGGACTGTTATCTAGTCAAGCCTCTGAAAAAGTAGATTTTTTTTCTTGGGACCAGACTTGGGACCAGAATTTCACTTGCTAAGCAAGGTAGTTGTTAAGTGAGACATGTCTGCTTCTATAACTTTTTTTGCCATGGTTGTTAAGCAAATCACTGCGATGGTTAAGTGATTCACACAGTTGTTAAGCGAATCTGGCTTCCGCCATTGACTTTGCTCATTGGAAGCCTGCTGAGAAGGTTGCAAATGATGATCAGGTCACTCTGGATCGTTGCAACTGTTGCAAATACGTGCCAGTTGCCAAGCACCTGAATTTTGATTAAGTGACCGTGGGGGTGCTGTGACAGTTGTGTGAGGAAAAATTACATCACTTTATCCAGTGGCATTGTAACTTTGAACCGTCAAAGTTGGTTGTCAGTCAAGGACTACTTGTAATGGTGACTGAAATGGAGATCAGTGAGTTCACACTTGGTAGGTGCTGAGAGATCCTCAGATCATGGACCATCACTGTGACAGGTAAGCACTTGGAGCCTCCGTCTCTCCACAGCAGAAGCTGCTCCATGTCTTGGTGACCAGACCTTCGCAGCTGCAGAGACAAACAGTGACAGCCAGCCTCTCCACCCCAGCCAGTTGGAGCAGACAGCTCTCCATGATCATTCTCTGTACTGCATCCCTGAGGAAGCAGCAGCTCTGAGGAACCTGGTGAGGAAGCTGAAGGTCACTGTGTCCCACCAGAGTGAGCTCCTCCTCAACCTGCAGAAAACTGTGCAGGATCAGAAAAATCAGTATTGGAAACTTCAGGTAAGGGCCAGCCTGGCGCGTGCAATACACCAGTTGTGGAGTGGTGAGGAAGGAAGACCTCTGCAGTATGGGTTTTGCCCTTGCTTCCAGGAAACAGCAGAGGCCAAGAAATGTCGTGTTCTCTCTGATCTTGGAGCCCATGTTTCTCAACTCGAGACCGAGAACCAAAGCCAGTGCTCCCGGCAATACCAGCTGGATTCCTGGGGGCAGCGTTGGCAGAAGGAGCAGGATGCCTACAGTGCCACCGTCCTCCCCCTGAGCAAGCAACTGAGGGGGCAGTGTGAGGCCCAAGCACAACATGGAGTCTTCTCTCTGGACAGTGTCAAGACTCACAGCAAGTGGTTGAGGTTCTACACAGGCTTTGATGAGTACCCTCGCCTCAAGGCCTTCTTGGACTTTCTCCAAGAGGGGGAGAGTCTGGAAAGTGGTCCTCCCTGTGCCCTCAGCCCTGAGAACCAGCTCTTCTTGGTACTTGTTCGTTTGCGCCTGGGACTCCTTCTTCAAGATTTGGCCTTTCGTTTCCATATCTCTGAATCCACAGCCTCCCGCTACTGGCTGAGCTGGATAGAGCTGATGGAGAAGAGACTGAGACAGGTAAGTGGCTGTGGCCAGCCCTTCCTTGCCGCCCCCCCGCCCCCC
>JANHZU010003217.1:175283-187539 GCA_032468055.1 Acrochordus granulatus
CCTCCTTCCTTCCCTCCTTCCTTCCTTCTGCTTCCCTTTCTTCCTTACACATTCCAGTCCTGATGTGCTGTCCTAAACATCTTGAGCTAATGTCTTCTGGTTGAAAATGATGGGAATTATATGATGCTAAAGCAGGATACAACTATCGAGCTGAACGATGGTAGAGAAACCCCAGAGACTATTTGTATGTCTGATGACTTCAGACTTCAATGCCTGCTGATTATACTTACCTGAATTTTTTTTTCCCAATCCCCAGTCTACCCTTAAAATGGGAAAATTTTAACTGCAGTGAAATTCTGCAGTTTCAGAATTTTATTTTAACTGCAGTGAAATTCATACAATGGGATTTTAACTGCAGTGAAATTCAACAATGGGATTGTTGAATTTTAACTGCAGTTAAAATTTTAACTGCAGTTATTTTATTTTAACTGCAGTGAAATTCAACAATGGGATTGTCTTATCTTCCTCTAATCCGTTTCAACTGAACAGAAACATAAAATCATGTGTTCATTGTTTAAACCAGGCTCCCTTTTGTTATTCTTTCAAGAAAAAAGTTTATCGGGTGGAGGTGGTTTGAAAGGTTGGATTCAGTGTTATCTTTTGAAAAAATTGCATCAGTGGCCTCTGAGGAAAAATGCTTAAACGTTAAACACACTTGACTGATCATTAATTCTATGTGCTCCTTCAAAAACTTGTTTTTCTGTATTTGATGCCCCTTAATTTTTCCTTTGAAAAAAAAAATAAAGCATGGACTTTATATTCAGGGAGTTGAAGTCCACCCATCTTAAAAGTTTCCAGGATTGAGAAACACTGCTCTCAGGGATGCTTATTAGATTTACAAGTTGCCAGTAAAGGCTCTGCTGTCTCCCATTAAAAAAAAAAACTTGCTCAAGGAACAAATGTGGGAAAGAAACTGTTGAGCTGAGTGAGATTAAGGAAAATTCTATTTAACTCCATAGCTTTGTTTGCTTCTGTGCAGCAGGGATCAGTTCCTTCAAGTAGAGGTCTGCAGTGCCCCCTAGTGGATCAGGCTTTGAAGCACATAGCATCCTATTAATCCAACCCCACCAATGAATCTATTGTGTATTTTTCTTGTAAGATAAATTCTTAGGCTGCAGCATGCTCCCACCCCTGAATTTATAAGTAAAAGTTTGTTTCTTGTTTGCATTTGCACAAATGCATGTGACTTTGAGTCAATTTTTCACTCCTGGCAAATGCCAAGACAAGTTTTCTTGGCAAGGTTTTTTGGAAGTGGTTTGCCCTTTGCCTGTTACCTAGGGCTGAGAGTAAATGACTGGCTCAAGGTCGCCCAGTTGGTTTTGTGGCCAAAGTTGGACTAGAACTCACAGCCTCTGATCCAGTGCCTTAACCACTACACAAAACTGGCTCATCTGTTTGATCTGTATGTTCACCTCAAATCTAAACTGCATTCAAGTACTGTTCCAATTAATGGAATAGACAAAATTCCCACAACTTTTTCTCTTGATTTCAATGAGAGTTAAACCCCACTTTCTCTGGAGTTTTTTATGCATTTATGTCCCAATTTTCCAAGTTGTCCTTGATCAGTCAGAATAAAACCAAGACTTAACCAAGACAAATACTCCTTTGCAGAAAGTTTATAATTTTCTGAATGTCACTAAATAATATTTTCCTGGACAACAAAATTTTACCCTCAATCAGGGTCCCCAAACTGATCCAGAAGCATAAGACTGGGGAATGTTTAGACAACGAGATTCTCATCTTAGCATTTGGGGCATTGAGTGAAGACAGAATCATATTCCAATTGTTAACAGTTTCCTATTCCCAAATCATACTAGTGATCTATTATAGCTTAGGCTGTGAAATTTACTATTTGGGTATAACACGTATGTAATCAAAGCTAAACTAAGACTTGGCTTAATTACAGACTACATTCTAAAAGTAAGCAGGGCCAAGACATTTTTAATTAATTAAATGTAAATACTGTACTTCTGTCATATACTTATTTATCCCCTTGTCACACCAGTACTTTTCAAACTTGGCACCATTATGATGTGTGGATTTCATCTGTTGAATTCAGTTCAATTCAGGTTCAACTGTTCAACTGTTAAAAGAGTTCAAGTCCACCCATCTTAAAGTTGCTGAGTTGTGAAAACACTGGATTAGTCTTTAGGGGGAGGCAGCAATGAAGGGAGGGTTAGGTGGTCCTCTCAGCATCAATTCTGGGGGGCATAAAAAGGAGAGTATCCTTGTACTCTCATTCTGCTTATGAGCTTCCTCAAAATTTCTGCTTTATCACTGTGGGAACAGAATGCTAGATCTTTAGTTCAACCCCAATAGTTGCTCTTACTTGCTAATCATCCAGCCTAGATCATACACCATCTCTCCACTATATTTTTTGTTGACAAATACCTATTTATCTGTTGGTCTATAGCAGGGAAGTCCAACCTTGGCAACTTTAAGATGTGCAGACTTCAGCTCCCAGAATCCCTCAGCCACATATCTTAAAGTTGCCAAGGTTGGATACACCTGGTCTACAGCAGATATTTTCTCATCACTGACAGGTTCCAGTTGCCTTCAGCCAGCGCTATATAGATGCCTTCAAGCCACAATACCAGCTTCAACATCATGACATGGTGCTGGTGGTTCTGAACTGTGCAGAGCTTTTCTTCGAAGCCCAAGGAAGGACACGAAGTAAAGGAGATGTCTCCCAAAGTTCTCGGGCCTACTATTCAATCCATGGATACGCTCTGGCCGCACCCAGTGGCTTCCTCACTTTCAGTGCAGGAACTGGAAGTGAGTTGCCCATGCTGCCTTCATTTCTGCAGGAGGGACCCGTAGAACTGACCACTCAGCAAGAAGCAGCCAAGAGACAAGTGCTGAGTTTACGTAGCTTGATCGACAAGGCTTTCAGCTTCCGCTTCTTGCGCCTGGTTCACCCTCAGAATATGGAAGACCAAGTAAGGAAGGCCTGGATGATTTCCTGTTACCTGGCCTGTCTACTGCATGAACCTATGGGCCTAACCTAGAGCAAGGACTTCTGTATCTTGAGGACTTTGTTTTAAAAACCATCCTACTTTCAACATTTTGATCATAGGACTGCTTGGGTAAGATTAATTCCTTCTTGGAACTCATACTTTTTTGCCTTTCTTCATCACAGATAAAAACAGCTAAGAAGTGAAGAGGCAGCAACCACTGTAAAAAGCCCCTCCAGAAAAGTATTTATCACTGTATTTTAATGTATTGTTTTAAATATCACTTCTTTTGCTCCTTATCAGAAGCTTCAACATTTAGAAAGAGTTGAGAAAATTCCAGGATATTACAAATCATCATGGGAAAAAGAAGGAAGAGATATTGTACATATTCTGCAACACAAGTTAGATCCAAGCCCATAGAATAGTCGAAAGCCCACAATTACCTAACTCCTGTAAGCATTTTTACTCCCTCAAATATTCTTTGTTGGATATGATGCCTTAGAGTGGGATTTATAAGCAGAGATCAAAAGTAAACAGTTTATAGATCTGTTCTCATCAATGGAAGAGAACTTTTCCCTCTCCAAACACACTACTGCAATCTACTCTATAGCTGCACAGTTAACATAGGATGAGGGTGTGAATACCAACCTGATAAACTTAAAGAATGAAAATGTAACTGACTTTCTAACCAGACAAAATCTGCTGACAGTATAAAGGGTTCTCTCTATTTTTGTATAGTTGTCCACAGTTAAAATCAAAGTGCACTCTTTAGAAGAGGTCTTTATAAAACATATTGAGAATCACCCCAAAGACAACCCTGCTAAAGCACAGATCTCCTGTATAAAGTGTGCTACAAAAGCAGCCAGCAGGGAAGCCATCGGCGACCTTACCCCGACACCAAGGAAAAGAGAAAACAACATCAGAGAGCTGTCTATGGAAAAGGGTGAGAAACAAGCCTCTAGTGTGCATATAACCAACATAAACATTTGAATTGTAAATCCTATTTACAGCCTAAACAAATCACCTCACAAATTTAAATAATAGAGCAAATAGAGAATCTAAAAGAACAATTATCTTTAAGCCAGTTACTAAGCTAGGAAAAGAAGCTGATTGATTTATTGCAGGCTGAGTGGCTTCCATCTAGCAGAGGCTAAAAGCAAATTTTATTTACATTTAGGTAATAATCCACAATTCCCACTTGTTTAAAATGAGACCTTTTCTGCATACTTTTTGAATATTTCTAAAATGTGTGTTGTACTCAGAGGAAGTCAGTCCACTACTAAGCCAATCTGGTTCTGAGAGTATTACCACTTTAAAGAATAAATGTGACCACTTGACTTTAGATAACCTCAAGGACATTTTTACCATTTGTGCCCCCCAAGAGATGACTGCCCAGGCAAAAAGTCTACTTTACAAGACAGCGCCCAGATGATCTTCTGGAAAAAAATCTGATTGACTTTTTTAGTGCCCTGCTAGATTCAGAACAAACTGATATTGTTAAAAGCAGGGCAATTTGAGAAAAACTCTAGTGACAACACATAAAATAGCCAGACCTCGAATTGATCTAATTGATTTTACCAACTATCCAAGATAGAGAATAGAACTGTTGGCATAGTAGCCCCTTCCTCTGACCTATGGAATCAAGATACATAGATCATCAAGATACAGACCCCTGGAGCAGAGCCAAATTCCTCCACCCTGCCCCATTAGCCCAATGTTCAGAAACTTCACAGAATAAAAAGGTGAATTCTGTTGACAGACAAGAGGAAGGTGCCTTAAACCCCTGGAAACCACAACCTGAGCCAGGTGATCCTCACCAGGTACATGATAGGGACATTTGCTGCTTAACATACCAATAACTGCCACATGCTTCAGTTTTCCAGGCAAACCTTCTCCCTGGGAATCACATGAAATTATTACAGTGGCAGCCCTGAGGTAAAAAGAACATCACCGCTGGGGCGGAACCAACACCTCCAATAAATTATACCAAGCAAATCACCATTAAAGTTATCCAACTCCAAATAGCATCTTGAGAATGGCAAAGGCAGGTTTTGGTGTACTTGGCTAGGTTGGGTGTGTTATGTAGTAGTGGTGTGATGGATTCTTTTGCTAATTCTGGGTCTGGATGTAAAGAGTGCTGTGGCATTGAATGAGACCATGGTTTAATATTCCTCTGTTGTCAAGTCTTTGATTCTTTGGAGGCACTGTAGTGGGGAATTGATGGCATATTTGTTTCGCTTTGTGAGCTGTCCAAGTTTTTTGGCTAGTTCTTTGACAGTGTTATAAATTGGGGTCCCTGGTAATGATACAATTGGGCAGAAAGATATGTCCAGCTTATGTGTTTACAAATTAACTCAAATGTTCACCACCAAGGAGGCATTTCAACCTTGTATAGCCATTTGGATGACTTTACCACTTTACATTCACCTAGTTCAGCTTCTTCAATCAATCTTCTCTATCCATCCATCTGGCACTATTTTTCAACTTGTGTGTCTCTCTTCTTACCTAGAGGCGACTCTAGGCAAATTTTATAACCAATTTATTGGTTTTACAATAAAACCAATAAAATATTAAAATAATAATTATTCTCTTTAATTATAAATTTTAACTGTAAATATTTATTATTTATAAATAACTATTATTAACAGGAAGTAGAGCTTTTTTAACCAACTTTGATTTGATAGCAATTGCCACGTAGCTAAGAAATTTCCTTCTTTAAGGAATATAAAAAGCATCCTCTCTCCTACTCAACTCAGGACTTACTCCAAGAAAAAATTTAAACAATTATTACAGGCAAAGAAGAGGCAGGCCCTGACACAGTCTTGGAATCAATCTTTGTTATTGGTTCTAAGAATTTGGCTCTGCACTGGAAATGCATAGTTCTTCCATTTGCTTCCCCTAATCTATGAATTTTATCCTTTATTCCCACTTCAGTTTTGGAAGATAATTTCAGATTCCTATACATAGAAGAGGAATTGCCCCACCCGAAGAGAGAATGAGACTATGATGCTCATTTGCTCCCCTCCTGGCCCCCCCATGTCAGGTTCTGAAGTTACAAAACCTATTGAACACCTGAAATTAAAGCTATCCAAAGCAAAGGCTATCCAAAACGATGTAGATTGGTGGGGACCTGTTCTGGCTTCCCTATTCACCGACATCAATAATGCTAAGATTCCTGATGATTGGGGCCTAGTTTTGGTAATCCCAATTAAAAAAAGAAGCAGAGATCTATTTGCCAGTTCCCATCCCATTAGCCTCCTCAGTATGGTCAGCAAACTATATGTTAGACACTTGTATAACAAGCTCTGGTTTAGGTTGTAATTGGGAATATTTTGGCTGATGAGCAGACCATAGTCAAGAAATATTCCGCTGGATTGTGTTCGTCACTCTATGATATTTATTCTTAAACAGTTTCACTTCTGTTTAGATGAGATATTAGACAGAAAAGAAACAGCAAAAGTGAAAAACAAGACCATTCCTCCCCTGCAAGCCAACTCTCTAAGGCAATACAATCGGTATTTGATAGTCCTACACCTCTGCCTTGGTGACAACCAGGGAGTTCAGCTTGCAAGGTTTGTCAATCTGTCACTGCAGAGAGTGGAAGGTGTCTGGAGCATGTCAAATAGTGAGGTGGGATGTGATTCATGGGTGAATTCAGACAGTTGATGCACAGCCAGTCATCTATACATCTATAGTTAGTGATCTTGAAGAAGATCTATAGTTAGTGATCTTGAAGTCCTAGTCCTCCTTCAATTGGTAACTGGTGACCATGGAGATGCCAAGGACCCACAGTTGGTTCCCCCTCTCCATGGCCAGGTCCAGTTTGATGAAGGACGAGTCCAGTGGTATGGCACAGTCCTTGTGTAGGACTTTCTCAAGATGTTGAAGGACCCGGTTTTGTGCACGCATCTGCATTGTGAGTGATTTTGCACACCTGTAGGATATGATTGTTTCTGGAGTTTTACGGGCCTCTTTGCAGTGATTATCAGCAATCTGACAGGAAGTGCCTCATGCTGTCCTGGATTTGGTGGAGACCAGGCCACATCACAGTTGGATGCCTCACAGGTACAAGTGCATTGGAGGGTGCACAAGAGCCACTTACGGCTGGCTGTGTCCATGTTTTGAATGGATTCAAAATCAATTCAATCTTCACCTCTGCCTTGGTGGCAACCAGGGAGTTCAGCTTGCATGGTTTGTCAATCTGTCACCACAGAGAGTGGAAGGAATCTGGAGCATGTCAAATAGTGAGGTGGGATTTGATGCTATTTTAGCAAGCCAAGCTACCTGCAGAAGTAGGATGGAAGTATAGAAGCAGGGATCGCTGTGCCTTCATCTTTAATGGTGGAATGCAGAAAGCCTAGGGGAGTGTCTGTTGATAGTTGTAGCCAGCGTCTCAGCAGAATGGGCCAGGCAGTTAGCTTTTTCAGGGTGTTGCAAGGGATGTGACCTAGAACGAGTTCATGTATAAATTTAGGCATTACATATATTTGATGCAGCTTAAGCCATTGGGACTTCAGCAGTGTCTTGGAGAGCTCTTGGAGCATCTTGTCTGGTTTGCCAGTATGTTTGTTTGTTTATTTATTTATTTAAATTTAGTTTATTTATTGAATTTATTTGCTGCTCAACTCACAATGAGCAACTCTGGGCGGCTCACATTAAAATGGCTATAAAAATATACATCACATAATAAATAAGCATAAAATAATAAGAGATTTAGGAAAAAAAAGATGGGAGACAGGAGAAGCGGGGTCATTTAATCAAGTAGCCACCCCCAGGCCAACCCACAAAGCCAAGACTTCAGGCTTTTTCAGAAGGCCAATCTCACTTCATGAGGAATGATGTTCCAAAGGGTAGGAGCCATGGCAGGCACCATAAGTTGAAATTTCCTGGTTGACAGGATCCAAAGCAGGCCCTTAACTGCCAGCATGGGTAGAGTGGGCTGAACCTGTTGGGGTGAGACAGTCTTTAAGTAACCTGGACCCATGTCATGAAGGGCTTTATAGGTGATAACCAACACCTTGAATTGCTGTTTGGGGCAAACCATCCTTTCCAGTTGAACTGGAGACCGAGGTATCTAACTGAGTCTTTGGGCTCTAGGGACTCTATGGACTTGTTCTTGCATTAGTAGGAGGTTGGTAACAAGACCATGCACTTCCACTTCCTGTCTTTTAAGATGCTAAGGCCAAAGTACTTCTTAGCATTCAAGGACATACAGGCTGAGTGGAGTGAACTGGTTAGATGCTCTAGTTTCTCCTGCAATCTGATTGGTTTCTTTGCCAGAAGGAATAGGTGAGACTGCTGATCCAATGGCCATCAAAGTCAAACCCAGTCTCAGGTAGCAATGCTTGTATGGTGTCATCAATGACCATGATGAAGAGGAGAGGGAACAGCGGGTTTCCTTGTTGAATTCTGTGTGTGCATTTAATGGAGACCCATGCTAGTGGATGAGTTGTAGAGGTGCTGGAGGTAGCTCACTGCGTGGGGGGGCAGACATGGTGGAGACCATAGAGAAAGGGGTCTGGTGGGAAATGGTAATAAAAGACTTGGAAATGCTCAGGAACAGAATCTCACATGATTGCTGTGGGCTCTCCAGAGGATAGAGTAGAGCAAGGTCACTGGCTCTAGACAGCTGTCCTTCTTCAGGAAAGCATGCTGAAGAAAGACAGCTCCAGGGTGTCATGGAGATGGTATGCCAGAATCTTGTGGAATGTGCAGATGATGGTCGAGGTAATTTGAATTGGTCTGGTAGTCACCTGGAGTTGATGGATTTTCCATCTTTGGCAAGAACACATGAGAGGTTAAATGGGTGGGTTTCTGATTGGCAGCTGCAGATTGAAGTAGACTGCCAGCAAGGATTGGTGCGAGATTAGAAAATCTGAAGCAGGAATGCGATCTAGGCTGGAAGTGCTGGAACTCATATCCTGCAGAACTATGGTGACTTCTGATAACATCCAAGATGGACCATAACACCGAGGATGGTTGTGCATATTGTTCATTGTCAATTGCACTACGAGTCTCAAAGACTGATGACCAAGATCTGTTCATCTCTGGTGGAACTGGAGTAGGGCCATGATGGGTCACACCCACCAAGCATGGTGTCACCATATTCAGGCACATAGCTTGAGCTGAAAGGCAACTAGAAGACAGGCTAAACTGGTGCCTTAAGCTGGTGAAGTTCTTCAAATGCAAAGAGGAACTCTTGGGAATCATCCCACATGGTCTTGGGCAATCTGCAGCTGCCTAGTTGAGGGGAAACAGGAATCTTCCTTAATTGGGTGTCTGTGGATTGGAGAGCAGTGATGATAATGCAGTTCGACTTTTGCCTTTTTATCTAGCAACGTCAACCTGGTCTTAGCTTTTTCTGTATTTACTATTTCTTTTTTTCTTTTGGACTATTTCCGAAATACTAAGGGCTCAGTTCTGTGTGGATTACATTCTGCTTCCTTTGATGAATTAAAATATTTCAGGAATTGACTGAACGGCTTATCTGCTTTTGAAATTTTTATTGCAGCAGATGTGGAAGTGACAACTTTATGTTACCTGTGTATGAAGAGAGGAATGAAACTGAAAAAAACTTGGAATATTGGTCTGTCTGCAATTACATAAAAAAATTTGTAGTCAGTCAGGTATTGCTGAGTTTAAGGGAGAAAGTGGTTTTTCTCAGACTGGGGGGGTCCCCAGAAGCAAACAGGAAAAAATAAAGATGGAATGGTTAGTCAGACAGACATAATTGATAGAAGGAATTTGCCTCTTGTAGGTTATTTAAGGATATTTAATTCAATTTGTAAGATTCACAGAATAAACACTGCAAAAATGTCTCGAAGGAAATTTTGTGATGGTGGGTAAAGAACTAATTTTGTTGAGAGAAATTTCAATAAGATTTTTGAGGATGACTTGGGATTTGGGTGGTATATTTATTTGGGATATGGAATTTTAAATCTAAATTCATTAATTCAGTGTTTAAAGATTGCTTTGATAGTTGAGTTTTTAATATCCTGTGTGTAGAGGGCTGTGGACTGTTTACTGCGTCTTAGACTCAGCTGCTGCAGATTCCGCTGTGCTTTATCCCACATGAAGCTTTTCTACAGGAATGAGACGAGATTATATTGATAATCCTGAGGGTAGACAATTTAAAGAAGTTTCTAATTGTTTAGAAATTGCTCTGGAACTTTCTGCTGGTGAACTAGAGTAAAGGAATTTTTGTGGATGGACTTGATGATTTTGCAATAACTTTATATGCTTAAGATGAAATATTGTGTAGATTTTAAAAATTAGAACAATTAAAATATATATTTAGTGATAGAAATGCTTATTATAGTATATAGTTTTTAGAACCCATTTCTTTTTCCTTTTGTATTGATTTTTGAAAGCATGTAAAAATGCAAGTACTGTAGATAAATAGACCATGGAATCATCTTCGGGCAATTCTAGTTCCTCACAAGGGAATGGAGATGAGTATCACCCTCTGGAGTGGGACAGGTATTTTTATGAGATGTTCATATGGAGTTGGGTTGGGAGTAACAGGGGAGGGGTTTGAGGGGAATTTTTTGGGTGTGTGTATATTTGAATTTTAGATGTTACATTTTTATTTGTTTGTATTGTATGTTAGTTGTATTTTGTTCTGTTGAAAAGTAATAAAAATATTTTTAAAAAGAGGGCCATAATATGCATCTCTCTGCTGTTCTGTGAACGGTGGAGGAAGTGTCTTTTCGCTGGGAATTTGTACAAGTGTTGACTGGTATAGTTCACTCTGTGGAACAATTTGTTGCTCCACTGTTGAGCGTGGTCTGGGATTGAAGAGTGAATGCTTCCATTTGTGGAGAAACTATCACTGGGCATGTTCTTGGGAGAAGCTCCACTCTTTGTTGTATGCAGTGTTCATTGACTTTACAATGCTTTTGACCTCATCTCCAGATCCAAACTATGGAAGAAATTGAACTTTTCCTCAAATGATAGATTTCTTGTACTTCTAACTTATGAGAATTCCCAGATGAAGGTACAATGCAATGCCCAAAGACACTGCACTAAAAAAATCCCTGTTAAGGGGTGACTGAGACACGGGTGTATACTAGCTCCCCTTCTCCTTAATATATATGTACATATACATATTCATTCTCTTATTGATAAACTGAATAGCCCATTCTTCATCTCCCAAAATTGGGAAATGAATACATCTGTTCTTCTGTACGCAAATGATGTTGTGCTTCCTCAAACACAGACTGGCCTGAAACAGGTGCTTCGTATACTAGCTGACTACTACCAAGAACATTTTTGCTAAATGCCCTCAGATGCATGGCTGGCAACTAAATAACCATCTAATTAATAAATCAAGTCAAGACCTTTAAGTATCTGGGGAATGTCTTCCAAGCTACATGTAAACTTAAATCTCATGCCAGTGTTATTTTAAATGCACAAAAATGCGTCGGCTTTACAAACTTTTATTTCTCCAATGCTCAGCATATGCCCACAATGACTAAAGTCTTCTCAGCTAAGCTTCAAGTCCAGATCCTTTTTGGAGCTCAGATGGGCCCTTACAGGTCATTATTTCTTTTGGGAAGATTTCATCCAAGTTTTTTAAAACCATCTTTCTAGCTTTTCACTGTATTTTGAACATGGTTCTTTGCTGTGAAGCTGGTCTTCTTAAAATTGAAATTTCTGCCTGGATTTATATCTTTTCCTACTGGCTTAAGCTTTCAGATTCTGTTATGATTCAACAGATCTTTACACGCTAGGCTCTGAGTAAGCAAGCAGACACGATCAGAGCATTAATTTGATGAGGATAAATTTAATAGTTGGCCTTCACATTTTTTATGAAACTATCTAGTTTTTGTAGCCTCGACTGGCACGGCGACCTCGAGCTCGTTCAAATTTCCGTCCCTTGGATCGGACATATGGCCTAGAAAAACAGGGAGAAAAAAAGTAAGACAAATGCTCTATTGTGACATCACATTTTTATGCAGAAGATAGAAAACACAAATCTCTTCTGAAATTTAGAAAAGCCACATAATATGGCTTCTTAACCTCCAGTCTTTTCTTCAACTCTTCTTCTTCTTCAACTTTTCTTCAACTCCCTGATCCAAAAGGATTTCCTCTTAAGTGGAGAAACAAGTACAGTGGAACCTCCAATTGCAAGCCTAATTCATTCCCGAAGAATGCTTTCAGTCCAAATTGCTCTTAAACCGAAGCGAGTTTTCCCATAGGAAACAATGTGAAGTCAGATGATCTGTTCCATGCCCCCAAAAATATTCACAAAAAATCATTTTCAATGGAATTTTATGTAGAAATGATTGTCCCTAATATCT
>JANHZU010003217.1:191599-202768 GCA_032468055.1 Acrochordus granulatus
TGGCTTCCGTCCCTTACGTAAGATGGCCACTTTGCTACTTTATACCCGCGCTGTCGTCAAAGGCAACAAAACCACCCACCAATGTCCAAGGAGGATGTCATTGAGGGGCGGAACCGCCACGGCTTGCTGATCTCTGATAGGGCAGGGGAAAACTTTCCCCTCCGCACTGCTCTCCCGCACATCCTTCCCCGGGTAGAGAAGAACGCTTCCCGGCTTAGCGCGCGAGGCGGCGTGCAGTTGAGCAGCTCGGTGCAGAGGCGAGAACTGGGCTTGGGTGGGAGGGAAAAGCAGCCGGGGCTGAGCAAGGAAGGGGCTGGCGTGGAAAGATTGGAAGCTGTCAGGGGCGGGGAGACCTTGAGAAGCGCCCGGGAGCTGCTCCTCCTTTCCCCCTCTCCTCCCCACTGCATCCAAGCAGGCCGGCCGCTGCTTCGTAAGGTCATCTGGTCGGGTGAGAGGGGAATAGGGTCCTTCCTTTCTGGGGAGTTATCCCAACTTCCGCCCCCTCCTAGCATAAAATTATATTTGCGGGGATGTGTGCGCGCGCGTGTACACACAGTGATCAAATCTCTTTTGTCCTCCCCCATCTTTTTTTTTTCCAATAAGTAGCTTTGTAAAGACAATTTCCCTGTCACCCCTTTATGATGAGTCTGCCTTGAAACATTTGTGAGAAATCTTTTTTTTCCTAAACCTCGGGAGTGAAAACAGCTGGGCTAAGTTGGCAAAAGGTCCGCCTTAATAAAAGTACTTTATTTTTGCTTGCCGATAGTTGAAAGGTAGGATAGGTGTCCCTTTATTCTCTTTCCAAAGTCGACTTTCCCCCTTTTTCCATATTTTTCCTTCTTTTTCATTCCTGAGTGTTTCCTAAGATAGATCAATATTTTTAACATGCCTTGTTTAATTTTTGACTGAGATTCTTTCCTTCTCCCTTCCCTCAATTTTGGGGAAGCAGACTTCTAAAAAAAATCATAAAGGGAAGGGTAAGGGCTAACCATATGTTTTTAAGTGTTCAGCTGGACTAGATATCTTCCTAGTTAAATATTAAACAATATCAGAAGGTGAAATTATGCTGAAAACAAGATGTTCTACATATGTATCTGAAGAAGCACCTGTTTTGCTAAAAAAGGTATCTTTTTAAACTTATTAACCCTAGTGTTTTATTAAACTTGTAATAAGTCAGACAGGTCTATGTTAATTCCTCTAGAATTTAGGTGACATTTTTTCAGAAAAAGTAGGGGAGATATGTGCATGCCTGCATTTTTCTTTTTATTTGGTTTCCTTGACATGCAAGTTCTTGCTCAATAAAGGAGCAATACACTCTGGAAAATGCTCTAGAGACAAGCAGGTTTCTTGATAAATGTAAGTTGCACTGGCCACTCAGTTGACTTAAGGAAAATTTGTGCTAATAAAAAGGTTTTAAATCCTGCTTTTCAAATCTAGGGTGTTGGGAGGAGTGATTCAAAAGGAGGTTAAGTAGTGGCAGGTTGGAACCAGCTGTTCAACAGGTATAAAGCACAACTGCAAGGCTGGGGTTCAATGCAAGATGAACTTGGTTCGGAAGCCATGTCGAGAAGGATCTGAGGCCATTCTCCATGGGGAGTTTGGAGTCTATCCCCCTAAAGGGATCCGCTATGCCCTTAGCCTTACTCGGACTGAACTGCATATCCAGCGCCTGGTACCCAAGCCTGACACGGATCAACGGACTGTGATACGGCTGTTAGATATGGTGGGTTGCCACACGCTGCGCAGTCATACAGTAGCAAACCAATCTGCATTCTTCTGCGTCTATGCCTATCCACTGAAAAAAAGAAAGGTAGCAGTGGGCTCAGGAAGGGCCCGGCAGCGGATTGCAAGAACCTTTCAAGTGGACAGTGCAGAGCGTTACAAGGACAACCAGGCTCTGGCAGAAAAATGGGCAGTTTCCATCAAGTGTCTAGTGCTGGGAATTCCAGTTTCAAGTGAAACAGGTAAGAGGTCCCCTGTATTTGGGAGTATTTCTTCTTACCTTGAGAAATGACAAATGCTGCTTCAATACATTCCTTCAACTGTATTGTTGTGGATTGTGAATAGTATGTGTGCTGCTGTGTGTTTTATCAATCTGTTTTAAAAAAAGCAACACTTGCATACTGATGAATATCAAGTCCTTATCCTGTTAGGATGGGTTTTTTGGTTGATAGGGTGTGTCTGTGTATGTTTAAATGTTGGAGAAAATAGTGTATTGTTGTGAAAGCCTGCCACATAGTTTTATGAGCTATCTGAAAAACCAAATACTCTAGTATGCCTGCAAGCTGATATATCAATTTTTAGTTAAAAAATTCAAAATCTTATTAATACAAGCCCCATGATCTAGAGAATGCAAATCTCTTGTCTCTCTTGTCTTTTTTTAGAACAGCACATTTTGCTAAACCTTTTCTTAGAGTCCTTTTTAAATGATCTATCTTTGCATCATACTTGATGCAAGATTATAAGTAATCTTATTGTAATCTTACTTTCAAATTGAGATTACTAAATAAATTAATTTCTTGATCCACAAATCCCTAGTGTTGGATTGCCATGAAAAGATGGCAATTAACCACCCAGAGTTGCCACTGCAAATTGGTCAGGGTATAATTTTAATAAATAAAATAAAGATGCAACCTTGCATTCCAGGGAGATATTAGCTTTTGAAGTATGGGATAAGCAAGAAGGAAACAAGTTGTGGCTCTTCTAGTAAGTATAGAATATTTGAATAAATTATTGTTGTATTGACTTGCTTCTGTATAATGGAAGGCAACTCCCATTGTAATGCAAAGGTAATGAAGTTGAATTCCTCAAGTTATGTTGTATTGGATCTTTCTTCTCCCTGGGCAGTTTTGACTGCTTGAATCCTCATGTTTCTCTGTGGGATTGTTTTTTTTTAACTCCCTCCACTCTTACTGCTGTCTGCTAAGACCACTGAAAATTGTCTATTATTATGGACTTATAAGAGAATATAGTCCTCTGTTCTTCCTTTAACCATGTAAACATTCTAAATGGCATGTTTCACCAACTAAATGAAGGTTTGGTTTAAAATGTGAGCCTAAATATACTGTGAAGTATGAAGTCAAATGTGCAATGGCTGTAGTTACACTCAGTTGTGCTTTAACTCAACACCAAGAGTCCCTCTCTGAGGGAGATGGGCAGTTCAAAAAATGTGAAAAAATAAAAACTCACAGTTCACATAAATGCAAACTGAAAGAAGAAGAATCCATTTATATTTAAGCTGAACAACTTTCTTACAACCTGTAGCTCTCCAAGTGTGTTGAATTCAGTTCTATAACTTCCAGTCAGCATAGCAACTGTAAAGAATACAGAATATATTGTGTTAGGTAACACAATATATTAGGTTAAGTAACATCAGGTTGATAATAATTCTTCACTAGGTAATCTTATTTATCTGCATCACTTACATCAGCTTGTTTACAACTAATATATAATAGAGGAGCAGAGAAAATTAAGTAGAATAAACAGCACAATAATAAAATTAAAACCAATGAAAATTTGAATATTGGCTGCAAAATAAAAGTGTTCTATGGGTCAATACTAATTGAAGTATTACTTGAGTTAGTTAGAGCTGTATATCTGAAATTACAAATGTTCAGAGAGGAGATTTAAATGCTTCTAACTGTAGGAGAAGATTGCATGATTTAAATATTTTTACCAAATGGAATCTGTAGGGACAATTGCCCCCGAGTGCTGAACTTTTAACCTCTCACCAGAGACTCTTATAGAGGATAGTGAGTTCAAATGTTCTCCTGAGAACCTCACAGTTCATAAAATACTTTTAGCCTAACAGTGCCTGATTCAGCTGTAGCTAAAACTAGTGGGTGGCTTTTTTTTCCTCAATGAGGGAGAACATTCAGATGTAGCATTCTGTTCTCATTTTGCATCTGGCATTGCACATTCCGCAAAGAAGTTAGACTTGATTGCATGAATCAGTTGTCTGCAAGAAGAGTTCTTAAGAACCAAGTCAAAACATTTTGCTATTCTTGTAAGATATAGTACTTTTCCTACAGAACTATATGCCATCATAGAATACAAGAGCTTGTGTACCAAAAGAAAGAGCTGGCTTTGTAAGGGATGATGATGCATTAAATACAGACAGCTCTCAGCGACATCAGTTTAAAAAACTGCAGAGGAAGTGCTGAACACTGCATAGGAGATCCCGTGTTAAAAGAGATTGGTAAGAAAGCAGAACAACATTATTGCAAATTGATAAAATCTCTACCTGGTTCATGGCCTTTTTAAGTTTCCACATTCCTCATTCATTTAGTACCTATTATTTCAGAGGTGCCCAGGAATTTCTGTATAATGCATCATCCATTGGTGATCAGTGGCTGGGTGCGTTTGTGTTAGAAGACTTTTGTGATTTATTGCCTTTATATGTTGTTGGTGGTTTTATGAAAGAAAGTGACCTTGCAGGAAAATCCACACTATGCATTTTTCCTCATTACTGGATGATGTACAATATGTGTTTTTGAATGCTTTTTTTGTAATCTGTTTTATGAATGTCCATACTTTCTCCAGATTCTTAGACTTGTTTGTACTATCAGAAGCAATGTTGCTTTGTTCTCCTCGTCCAGAATATTTTACAGGGCAGGCTAATCCAAAGGATTGGTCTGCATCAGGAATTCAGTCTGCCTGCTCTTTAGATCTTTATATTTAGATCAATAGACTATTTCCATTGAAAGGAAATACGTCAGCTCGGCTTTTGTATAAATGGTATGTTTTTCATTTAAAAAAACAAGAATTTCAGCTGCTTAGTCAAGTTGGGAAAGGTCCATGGAGGGTATGGTGAAGAGAACAACAATAATTTAATAGTCAGTCAGTATATTTCTCTACATATAATCAAAACACAAATAAACCATGGGATTTCCCCCATGGTCTCCCTCTACACTAAGTTTGTGTGGCTATATACTAAAGAAGCTCTATATGTAGATATATTTTACATGTCAAGAATGTAATCTGACTTACATGATGACACAACTTGGTTGAAGCTTGCCAGTGCGGAGATGGAAAGCTACCTTGGAATACCGGTGTGTGCTAAAAGAAAAGGAATATAAATCATTACATATGAAGTGCCAAATAAGTCCACCTTATATTGATGTTATAATGATGTTATAATGATGGAAACCCTATTATGCCAGCAGAATGTAGAATATTCTGTGTATATTCTGCCAGTGAAGATCCATAATATAGGAGACATGTTGTTTGGAGAGTATCACAGTAGAAAAGATACTCAGTTTTAAATGCACATACACACATTACTTACATGTCTCCACATGGGTTCCCATCACCATGGTAAAGTCTAAAGTCTGATATAAGTCCTCAACACTCCACAATTGGGATCTAAGCTCCATATGGAGACTGGTACCCAAATTAGTAGAAGACAGGGTTATTGCCTCTGTCTTCATACTACAGGTAGTCCTCGGTTAACAACGTTAATTGGAACTGGAATTTCCATCACTAAGTGATGCAATTGTAAAGCATGTCATGTGACTGCATTGCTTAGTGATAGCAGTTCTAGCACTCCCCATTGCTTTTGTTAATCAAGGATTGCGGGCCATTAAGCAAGTCCCAGGTGGCTTGCAAGCAGGCAGGCAGGTAAGTAATGGTTGCTGGCAGGTGGAAGTGATGTGTGGGTGACCAGTGAGATGCAGCAGGACTCAAGGTAGCAGCTGCCAAATGGGGGACAGTGCGAGTAACTTATCAGAGCAACTTGCAACCTTCATTTGAAGGAAGTCAACAGGGAAGGTTGCAAATCACAATCCTCTACCTGTGGAATGTTGTAACCATCATAAGAGTGAGCTGGTTGCCAAGTGCTCAGATTGTAACCACTGGGATGGCTAGAACTTTAAAGGCCATAATTATCATTCATTCAGTTATTATCATAACTTTGAACAGTCGTTGAATGAATGGTCATTAAATGAGGACTATTTTACTTACACAGCATGACGGAGAATTTTGATGGAAAGAATTCTGAAAGAAGTGCAGTTTGTACCCAAAGAGCCTAGTCTCCAAACACACAGCACAAGGACACTTATCTTTATGTGACATGCAGAGAAATAGCAGAGGCCAGGAGTAAAGATGTGGGCAATGGTAGCATAAAAGTGGAATAGCATTTAAAGTCAATTGTTTTTAATCGTATTGTCAATATAATTAATTCATCTCTATGTAATATGTGGGGACAGTTCAATAATGTTTACTTGTAGGCAGTCAAATTAATTGCACTGAATAGTGTGCATTATTGATTGAATTATCCTAATCTCCAGGAGAGTTTCCATTTCTGTCACATTAAGAGTTATTAATTGCTGCCAACTTTTGAAGGAATTGCATCCATTTCCTGGAATAATCACTGCATCCTTGGATACTGATCAATAAAACTCTTTGTCCTCACTTTTCTATTGTGATTTAAGAGGGGGAGAATTCCTGGTGTGTTCAAAGGTGGTGGCTTTGGGGTTGCAACTTCCCCTAGACTCATTGGCATCTTAGTCTAGGCGAGAGATATTGATGCCATTGCTGCTGCCAGTTTATAGGCATTTGGAAAAAGAAACCAGAAGCGGAGCAGTATTTGGTTGTGCTTCTCACACTAAGCAGGGAACAAGTTTTTGAGTTGGAGCTGCACTTCATTAAAAAAAATTACAGGTCTCTTGAGGAAGGTAGGAAAGTATAAATCATAAGAAGTAAGCATCTTGAAGTCTTTATCTATCCGGAAGGAGAAGCAACAAAGTGTTGTGCTGCATGAAATTTTGTCCTTCTGCCACTGAGTTTCAGTGATAATCTTTGGGCATGCTGTGTAGGTTGCAAAACAGGGCCTGAGAAGCTGGCTATCTTGGCACTATATCACTGATGTATAATAAGATATAATGGTAAGTTGGAAATAAAGCTATAAATTACTGTGAAGGGGGGTTTGCACTTCACTCTGTGTTCTGACTGATTTAATATGATTTTTGACTTTGCCTGATCAGTTCAGTAGGTCTGTCATTCATCCAGGCTCCCAGTTCAGCAAGTTAGAAGATGTAATGGTGAGGGATGGTCCGAGGAAGTAATTGAATTTTGAAGTAAAATTGAATTTTGAAGTAAAAGTCAAGCAAGTGACAGCCACTTAGTCTGTCCTTTGGGTTGGTTCAAATGTATTCAGGTATGTGAATCCTTTCATCCTTATTCCTACTGTGGGATTTTACCCTGATTTGATCAGGTATTTCTGCCCCCACAATAAACATTTGTTTCTTACGTCTTATGATAAAGCTGCCCAGAGTCGCTTCTTGTGAGATGAGTGGCCATGTAAATGTGATGAATAAATAAAAATAAAGCATATTCAGTCAGAACTAGGCTTTCTGGAGCATTCTTCTATCCCTGTACAACATCTCTGATGAAATTGCCTCTGAGTATCCATTTCCAAAAGATGAGATATCAATGATGGAGAAGACGTTCCTTGGGGAGCCTCAGATCTCCATTATAGGTCTTCTGCGTTTGAACATCTGCATGAGTCAGCTGAGGAACATCAGATGGAAGTTTGAGTTCAGTTGTCTTCATTGTTTTCCTACGGTTGTTGTATTTCATGATGTTGCCCTATGACTTAATTTTAGTAATGTTGTGTCAACCATCTTGTGAGGCTGCATAGCCTTTCAAGGCACTACAGATATATAAAGTAAATCTTGAGTTAAATAATACCATGAGATGTATTTCTCAAAGAAGTTGCAAATATAGTTAGGAATATTTTATTCCCTGTTAGTAATCCCTCAGGTCTCTATCCATCTCCTTCAAGGCAACGCCCGGAGTACTTTGCCAGGAATGGTCTCAGTATACAGAGAATGTGGACCACTTTTTGCAACTGGACTTTCTCTCCTGCTCCATAGGACTGTCTTCTGTTGGCTTCCCTCTGGAGGATGGCTAAAGGTTATCATTTGCTACTTAAATTGTGACTTCTGTTCACTATCTACTGTAGAAAGTTAGGGTCTTGAAAAAGGGGATTAGAAATTTAAATCATGTTAATAATACAGGTAGTCCTTGATTTATGACCATAATGGAGCCTGCCTACTACAGTTGTAAGTTGTGATAGTCATAAATCAGGTCACTCAAATGACTAATGCAGTTTCACAGTTTCTTTTTTGTGGTGATCATTAAGCAAAACCAGTGGTTTGGTATGGGCCAGTTTTGTTGAAAATTGGAAGTAAATTCTGTTTTTTGACAAAACCACCATAAAATGCAGTCACATGACCAGGGGGATGTTACAAATGGTAAAAAATGTGGGCTGGTTGCCAAGCACCCACCATATGGTCATGTGACCTTGGGGGTGCCCTGGTTGTCGGAACAGGGTCGTAAGTATCCCCAGGGAGGTCCATTGTAACTTTGAATGGTTGCAAGTCGAGGATTACCTGTAAGCAGACAAATGAACAGTTGGTTCTTCCTAATTGTTGTACTGTACTCCCCAACTGTTGTGCAACAGAGTGCATGAAGACCTTGCAGATATGACGGCACCTATGCACTGGGGCATAGCATACGCTGAATGTACCTTTCCTTCAAACAATCCCAGTCTCAGGAGTGTTTCGTCCTCTACGTCCTCTCTCAAACTGTGTCCCAGATAGAACTGCTGGCATTGTAGTTCAACGCTGAGAATCTCAACAGGAGCCATTGAGATTGGAGCCAGCCCTTATGTGCATACTCATCCGTCTTCTTTCTGGTTGCGGCTCTTTCCCACAGCTGGAAGGGACACATGAAACAGGCGCCCCCCCTGTACTTTTTGAGCACCTGACCCCATTCAGTCTGGGGACCTGGCTATGCAGGCATGTGCCTTTTCGTCTAACAAAGCAAGCCAAGAAGGTCCAACACGCACCGCATATTACACTTCTGTATTTAGTTTTGTTTTAAAACAAAACTGTATTTAGTTTTTGTTTCTCCCTGCTTGTGTTTCTGTCATTGGAACCAAGCTGGGAGTGATAATGGTTGAAATCCAATAGAACCATATATTTATTATGTATATTTATTTTAGATGGTTAATATTATTGTTTGAAGTGCTTTATTTTTTGATTGTGATATATTTTTTATGTAAGTTGCCCAGAGTCATTGAGAGGGCTGGCTATAGAAAATGAATGAATGAATATCTGGAAGGTACAAAGTTGGTTGGGTAGGATCACTTTAAAGAAACAGCAGCAGAGGCAATGTGGAAAGGAGAAGGTGGATTTCACCTGGCTGTTCCAGTTTCCCCTGCCTCTACTCTGATAAAACTCAGTAACTCTGATTCTCAGTTAATTTGTCTATGTGAAGCCAACTAACAACTGCATTTCAGATGATGATTATGGGTTTTGATCCAAAACCACTACAGAAGTTACTGCCTAACTATAGGAATGGGAAAACATATTAAACAGAATAATTACACAAACTTAATTTGTGGGTCAGATTTACTCTTCTCTGTGACCACACCCATTCCTTTGTCTTGGTCTGTCTATTGCCTGCACTGATCCAAGTTCTTATCTGTACAACTCTTCCCCAAGTGTGCTATTTGTGTGCATTCAGAATAAATATTGGGAAGCCTTGTTTCCATAAACCAGCATAATCTTGGAATGCTTTTGCCCTTCTCTTAGACCCACCTGATAGGAGTTTGGGGGAATGATATGAGTCATACTTCGTGGTGTTCTGCAAGTGCCCTTATTTTCTATTATAAGTTATGTGGCCTTTAATTGAATACTGCCAAATTGTTGTAGAAAGCATGATAAAATAGTTAAAATTCTGGGTCAGCTTCCATCTAGAGAAGTGTTTTTCAGCCTGGGCAACTTAAAGATGTGTGGACTTCCAGAAATTCTTTGCCAGCATGATCTAGGATATTACATCCACTTCTGGGTACCACCATGGAATTTGGCTGGCCATCTGTTACAATTTCTGTGACAGTCCAGTCTGTATTGGACAGAGGATTGAATTATATGATTTAGGAAAGTATTAAAACTACGAGAGCTTTTGATATCTGAAGATATCCATCTAGTTATTTATTTCTTGCTGTTATTGTCAGAACTTAAATTTTTGATGCTCTTTTGCAACTTTATCTTTGGACCTATCTTTTATTTGATCAATTATAGAAATGTGTTTTTTACAGATTATAACCCAAGTCTCAACTGGTTACAGTGGGTAAAGTTGAATAAATAATTAGATTGTCTCCAAGATCTCTTCTTACCCCAACGTTCTAGGATTATATACATTATTTGGCAAATAACAGTAGATAATTGCATAATGAGTCGTGTGTATGTATGCTTTTGAAGTTTTATATCTGATTAGATTGTTAATGATTATTAACTGGAGCCAATATTGAGCTTCGGCTAACTTATCCTGGGCTAGATCAGAAAGTTCTCAATATAAATGTCAAATTTCTAAATTAGGCCAAAGCTAATTTCTTAGAGCTCTTTCCTTCATGGTGCATAGCTTCCATCAGTATTACCCCAAAAATTCAAGATATCCAAAGTCCAGACCCACTTCTTAAATAACATAAACAAACATTAATTTTTACTGAACTAATATGCATAGTGAGGCTTTGAAGCCATGAGAACAATCATTGCATCGAGGAGAGGAAATTCCAAAATCACCCCACATGAAGATAGTGACCAATATTGCAGGTTCCATTACAGTTGTAACTCGAGGACTACCTTTACTGTAAGGAAATACTTCACAAAAAAAATTACAGAATGTCAAGTATTTGCAGAGGGGTATTATATTCAGGAAGTGACACCTCTTAGAAAACAAAGTACAATGGACAATTGCTCAGCTGTCAAGTAGGAAGGCATCAAGCTCAGGTGAAGTACTATTGAACGTATAGTTTCAGGAAAAGAGAGTTAAAATGCTAACCACTCCATCAACCAATGTAAAATTTGTCTGTGTAACCAAGAAATTGGAAAATATAGTTCTAGATATCTGTATTAAAGAAATGTAAAAAAAAGGGTGCACGTTAATGAATTAATTCCTGACATAAATAAAATTTCACTGAAGAACTTGCAAAGAAGAATGCATAATATACAGGGTTCAGAAAAGGCAGAGGAATGTGAGAATAGAAAATTAACACAGAATAAATAATGGAAAGATCAAGAAAATATAAAGTAGTTGATCTTTGTTTTCTACACAACAGGAAGGCCTTTATTGATTTAAAGGTGTATAAAGCCGCCCACCTTG
>JANHZU010003217.1:238171-257448 GCA_032468055.1 Acrochordus granulatus
CCATCCAAGGGACCCTCAAGAGTCTTCTCCAGCACCACAATTCAAAGGCATCAATTCTTCAATGCTCAGCCTTCCTTCCTGGTCCAGCTCTCACAGCCATGCATTACTACTATGAAAACCATAGCCTTGACTTTGCAGACCTTTGTTTCTGCTTCTTACTACATTGTCTAGGTTTCCTCCCAAGGAACAAGCGTCAAAGCCACAATCCTTGATTGCAAATCTTAAAAATAACAGGTCTTCTATAACAGTTGGAAGTGATTTTTATAGGAAGCATTGGCCCACCTGGTTGTTTTCTGACACTTTGGTGTTCCTGTGCAATTGACTAAAGAAAGCTGAACTGAGCTAAAGGAGGTTAAAGAACATCAAGTCCTTATCCCAGCAGTAGCCACTCTGCAGAGCAGTTAGCGCAAATCTGTGTTTGGAGAGGCCATCCCTTATTTTCTGGGCCAAAATATATCTCACTCATTTTAAACCCAGAATAAGCAGTCTTCAGAAATAGTACTTAATCTTAAAAAGTTGCTATCATATGAACACTAGGTTCTTAAAAAAAAAACCTTGCTTTTCTTCCCTGTGAATAAATATCTGCAGACAGGAGTTGGTTGCTTTTTAAAGACATTTGCAGTATGTTGGTCATCTCTTCCTTCTCTAGCAATTCAAGGCTTTGCTTGTACATTTTGAGATGTTGTGGGGAAGGTATTGTGTTGTTGTCTGCCTTGTCAGTTTGGGCTGATCGTATTTCTTTGAAGGAGTTCTGTGATGGACACAACTCAAGAAAAGGCACTGGATGGGACGTGAGGGATAAATGCAAAGTAATGTTTTGCCATCTTGGGCCATTTTGGAAGGTTCTTTGGCTTCTTGGCTTTCACCTGGTACCAACCTGTTCTGATCTTGAGCTGAAAATAAGACGCTTTCAGGAGGCAAGAGATCCCACCCTGTACGTGCTTCCTTTCTTTCACAGCCGTATGTAGGTACCTATGCTTCTGTAGGGCCCTTAAGGATCCTCCATCTCTTTCTTAGTCTCTTGGGTCCCTTGCAACAGGGTGGGGGGGTGTTACCAATTCCTTTCTGTCTTGAGGATGAAATGGCTGCCAAGAATTCAGTAGTTAACCATTGCTGTTGTTGGCTTCACATAGATGGGATCATGCCAGCTCCAAAACATTTTTCAGTCCTTGCAACTGACAAAATTTTGTTTTTAATTTAAGTGCCCAATATATCTCCTGGAAGAATGTCACTTGCTGCCTCAGAGGGATTAAGTAAGCTTCAGTTCAAGATATTTGATGTCTGATAAGGAAGATGAATCTTCTTCGCTGTAAACAGAGCCGCTTCTGGAAGATGCTGGTTTGCACACATCTAGCTGTAGCCTTGTAACTCGCCTTTTCTACTATTTGCTTAGTTTGCGAATTGGAACTTTATTTCATGAGCTCTTGTTTGAAAACAAATGCTCCTTCCATGTTTTCTGAGTAAATTGATTGTAGGCAGCAATTAGCAATTAAAAAAAACAAATCCAAGTGCTAAAGACATTGCTAGTTTCAACCAAAGGGTATGATATAGCTTTGGCCCTTTTGCTGAAAAGGTTTAGCTAAGTCAATCTTTGCTAAAGTTAAGTGAAAGTTAGGAAGTAAAAAAGGTCGGCTTGATGCTACTGCCACCCCAAAGATGGAGTTTTAAAGACAGCAAGGGATTAATATTGGTCTAGCTTATCTTGTATGGCTTTGTTAGACAAAGAAGAGAAATAAGAAGCAGGATAGATTTTACAGGTAAAACTAAATTATTATTTTTCCCCAGGCTGAGCAGAGTGTTGTATTGTTGTCCCTTGGTTGGACAGCATGCAGCTTTCCCCTGAATTTAGACTCTAAGCAAGATCTGATTAAGAACTCTTCTTGTCTAGCTTACGATGCCTCCCAATGGACTGCTGTTGTCACTTTGCGGGAGATGTTCTGGACCTGTGTTAGTTAAATGCATTTCTTGAGTTGCAGCCCATGACCGTACTATAGAGCCGAGTCTTTAACAACAAAATCACTGCTGTTAAATCTGTGAACCCTGTGGCAGCCCACAACTCTAAAATGTGCTCAGGGGTAGCTTCCCATTTGGAAGTGCCATCTTTAGAGCCTGAAGTACTACAAAATGATCCATACAAAATACATACATACATTTTGTACATACAAAAGTAGTATGTGGTGGGATCATTTCCTGAATGGAAGAAGTCTTTTTTATCCTGAGCTTATAGCAGGCAGGCCATATGGTGTGGATTCATGATAGATCCTTGTTTTAGAAAACAGACCATCTCTTTTGCCTAGGTATGTCTAGAGGAAGAGATGGACTCTCCTATGGTGCTTCCTGGGGAATGCTGCTTCTTTCAAGGGGCCTTCTCCAAGAATTGTAGGTGGTTGTATGCTAAATAAAGCAGGAGATGACTTTTCCTTGGCTTGTAGGAGCAAAAGCCGGTATCTGCTGGAGCCGGGAGGCCTGCTCCTCGTATGTCTGCACCCGGCCATGTGCTGCTACTCCACAGTAATCCATCCAATAGAGAGGAGGAAGTAGAAATGAGCTCCATTATCCACTTATGTTTTTGTGTCCCTTTTCCATTGCCAAATAACTATAGTAAATGTTTTTATTTGCTTTTACGGGTGTGAAAGTAACTTTACCAGATGGTCCTGATAAAAGCATATGAGCTTTTCTCTCTGTCTTATGCCTGGTATGTATGAACAATTTCACTCTGTGTCACATATCTTCCAGGATTTGTCCTCTTGGCCATTCTCCACAAATGTCAAAATTTGCAAAAAACTCTCCCAGCCAACCCCAAAAACTCCTGTGGTAGTCTTGTCAGATCATTTCTCTCTTTCCTCTCGGGGTTCATAGCATGGTGTGCATGGGTGTCTCTTGGGTTATTGCTGACCATGTCCCTGCCATGCATTGCACGCTATAAAATGCTGGGGATCAGGAGTTTTTTAACATGAGCGAAATGAATCCATGAATCTGGAATTAGGAACAACAGGAAAAGCTGCAATAAAGGAAGGCTGGGCTGGAGTAGGAGAAACGGAGGCCACACAGTGAGTGAAGCTAGACTGAAGCCACACAGGTGATGTAGTTATTCCATTGGATGGAGAAACTTACTGGTGGGGGAAGGAACTGTGTACCATCCCCCCACACTTTCTTTCTTCTCTTTACAAAGCTTTTCTTCCTAACTTTCTGCTTTGTTTCCACACCTGTGTGTGTTTGGTTTAAACCTGAATTTCCCCCCCTCCTTTGGAAAGATGATTTTAACATGCCCGCCCACCCCTTTTTTTTTTTTTTTACAAAAGACAACATTGGTGTAACCTGGCTGTAGGGGGTCACGGTGACCGAAGCTGCCCCAGGGGGCTGAGAAGACTGGGGAGGGGGTTTGGTTTGTGCCCTGTCAGTGGTGGACAGCGAGGAGGAGGTGGCAGGCCAGTCTGAGCCTCACGCTGGAAGATGGCGCAACCGAAGGTCAGGGGACTCCAGTTCTGTACAATTCAAAGCTGCCCCTGAGGTTAAAATGCTCCCCTCCAAGAGCGAGGTGAGCTACATGGCACCGAAACAGGTCCCTGAAGACTGATGCGTTGTTTTTCTGGCAATCTCACAGTGGATTTTCAGAATCTGTTGTCCAGTTCAGTAAGGCTGGCCAGGGCCTGACGTGCAGGAATAGAGCTCAAGCAAGGGCTTTTGGGCTGAGCTCACTTGCTAGATTGGGCAACAGGTTTTAGTCCTGCCTAAAAGGGGAGGCTTTCTCTCTCTGTTTGTGTTTTAACCAGAAATGCAGGTTTTATTTAATGACTTGAGTTTTTCCAAAAGATGGGGTCATTCTTAGTGCTGCAGACTAAACTTCTAGGGGTGTCCAGGAATTGCTTATGCAGTACTGGTCGGAGCTCATGGGAATGGTGATTCAGGGCATCTGAAGGATATTGGCTGGAAAATGCTGGCTTTCCCTGGATCTTTTCTCCCTCTGTCAGATCCTAGCCTTAGGCTGTGTAGGTCAGTCTGATAACAAGAGACTTCTAATCATGGGAAGGGAAGGGAAGGAGAAGGAGAAAAGAGAGATGGGGAAAGGAAGGGAAGGGGGTTATAGGATAAAATATATCTCATTTCAAAGAAGTGACTTGGGAAAGTTTCTTCCTGGCAAGAACTGAAGAAGAATCTGATCTGCAGTGGGTGTTCCTTGGTGGTCTCTCTTCCAGGGTGAAACTCTGCTTATCTTCTGCCCCCAGGATGGCCAGTCAGGCACTGTCCCCAACTAAGACCAGAATCTGTCCAGGAGTTGTACTTCAAGTTGGAGCCTGTCTCTGCTTTTCTTGTTCCCCATTCATGCATGATGTTAAGCAGTAAAGTGGTTTGTTTGTAGCTGGCCAAATGTAAACCCCCACCCCCACATTTGTAAAAAGTTATTTATTTTTCTGGGATGGGGTTGCACATCCTAAATATGCCAAAAACCAATTGGAATGGCTCTTTCCTTAGTGCTCCATGAGATCCAGTGTCTCCCAACCTTTGAAGCAGGATCTCTGTGGCCCAGCTTTTCATTCATGTCCAAATTGCCCCACAAGTTGGTGTTCCTACAAATACCTCTTCTCTCCCCACCCCACTCCTCTTATAGGGTTCAAAACTATGCAGATGCCCTCAATCATCACCAAGCTAGAATTTCTTGTGTAGAGCTTTCTTTTTTTAATTGGAGGTTTCTAGCTCCCATGACAACATCCATTGTTGATAAAACAACATCCTAGCTGAAATTATAGTATAATTATAGGGCAAAGCGTGTAACGTATTTTTAGTCTCCCTTGGCATGGCGCAGAAGCTGAAACCAAGCATGGTCAGTATCACAGCACCAAGCAGATATTTATGGGCTAGATACTGTTTGGCAAAGGAAAATCTGCGCGCAAGGCAATGTATTCTGTGCTCTTCATCCAATAATACATTAAAAAGAAAGAAGTGTGTTATTAGTAACTTCAGTATTTGCTTAATAAGTAGAAGTTGTTAAAGATAGTTTTTTTTTTCCTTGCCAGTTTCCTTTTCTTATCTTGTTCGGTTCAGTCTTGTTCTAAACAGATTCCAAACTAAATGTTGGACTTCAACCAAAAGTTATTCATAAATGTATTCCACATGCTTTCTAAATTTTCATTTAAAAATAAAAATAAATCTGCATGTAAGAAAGGAAACGTATGAGCAATGTCAGGGATTTGAAATACATTTTGATGATTGACTCAAGCCTAACCAAATATTTAAAATCCTTGAGATTGGATGAAGATGATGCAAAAATCCAATTAATGTTATGAGAAAAATAACTTCTTTTGAAACATAACTTAAAAGGAAAGCAAGTCTGTTTTCCCAGAAGTGATGTGTATAATATTTCTGGCTCTGGAAGAAAGGACTGACGAGTTGCTGCTTCACCAGGACTCGGTACCAACTTCCTCCATGCTGTTTTATTTGAACAGTGTTGACATTTTAGCAAACACTGTGGAAGCTGCTCTGAAGTGGAAGGTTTTGCTCATGTTTTTCAGAAGTCTTTAGAAATCCTTTTACAGTGCAGGATCTGTTTGAACATGAGACATCATGTTCCAGCGCATTGCATTTGATGACCAATTGCATTCCTGGGTTTCATGACCTCTCAGTCCTCATTTTCAATTTCTGGAGGAGAATCAAGTATTTTCTGAAACTTTGCAGCTTCTGTACTTCATGCAAACAAACGTTAAGTCCAATGACTCTTGCAGCACTGGGCAGCCCATAGAAGCTGAATAAAGGATTCAGTGTCTCTTTGCTTTTTAAGCAAATAAATGTTGTTAGCCATGGATTCCTCTGCCCCTTAAAGCTCAGCATTGTGAATAAATGGAATAAGCTTTAAACTAACTTAAAACAGTTCTTACGTTGGGACTTGTGCCAAATATTTTTCTTAACCAAATGATAGAAAATATGTGGAAATGCAGGAGAGATACAAGCAAGATATGTTTTCTGGTGTATTTCAAGATTTTTCATTTCCGCCTTTCTGTTAAATCTATCATTCTGAACTTCCTTTTAAGAAAAATCCTCATGAGCATTTTCCCTGGTTACCTAAATGGACTTGGGGAATAATGGGACTGGTAGTCCAAGATAGGTGGAATTGATCTTAGATGAAAGGCAAAGCAAGCAAAATTATCCTCGGTCTACGTAAGGTGCAATTTTGAGGGAATGGTTCCTATGTAGAATGTGCTAGCAGATTGTTTAAGAATTGGGACCTAATTTTTGGAGATCCAGATTTAGAGGAAGGAAAGCTTGGTGACTATAGTTTCTTCTACTAGATGTTAATATCTCAGGAAATGTCCCATTCTGACTTTTTCTTACAGTTTCAGGCCATGGCTTTTTTTCCCCCAAGAGCTTCCAAGTATGAAAGGTCAAACTACATCTTACTATAAAGTTATAAAGTCATCCCGCTCCCTCTTTGAAAAAGTGTATGAACTTTATTGCAGATCTTGCAGCCAGAAAGTTAAAACCTGCATGAAAGTTGGGGGTGGGACAATTAAAAAAAAAGCAAGAAGGTGATTTGGAGAGCAGAAGAGCAACAAAAGAATTATTTGTGCAGAAAATAGGGATCTCCTGCTTCAGAACCTCCTGCTGAATCCCTTTAATATTTGAGGATTATTCTCCTTTCTTAAGAAAAAGGAACCTCAACAGATTACTTCTGTTTTTTCTCAGGAATCTGAATCAGCCAAAATGTTCTCCAGATATCATTCAGAAACCTTTGCGAGGAAGGAGTAAACTAGAAAATGGGAGGAAAGCAAAGATAAAGAGCATTCCTAGTGTTACTGGGTGGTTGATGCAATATTTGGATTTATTCAATTTTACTTTGGCTGAATATCTCAACTAGAGAGACAAAACATGAGAGAAAGGCAGCATATAAGTTTAATAAATAACACATTGAAAAAATAAAAATCAGTTCTCCTCTTCACACCTGAATTGGAGTGGATTTGTTTCTAATCCCCAGGAAGAGCTGTGTTTTACCAATAAACTTAAAGCTGTGTTTTTCTGTCCCAAGTTTTAGGAAACTTTTCTTACTAGAAAGGGACTCCATAGAGTGAAACCTCCTGACTTGTGCTGAGGAAGGTGATGTGTGGTTTAGTTTTTTGGCAAGCAACATTAGCAACTCCATTCAAATGGGCAGATTGTTGTGCAGTGCCAACACCTCCCATTCATGGAACAATATAAGTTCCTTTCTAGATGTGGAGCTAAAAGTGGCTGCTCATGTTTCAAGCCGATGGAGTCACTCCCAAGGTACTGGTAGCCTTTTGCTGCTTGGTCGATCGCAACATCTTCCAAAGCATGATGAAACCAGGACTTCAGAAGTCAGAATGATGGTTTGCGTGGATCAGTAGCAGTTGGTTGGACTTATACAGTACCTGCCCAATCCCCCGGGAAGACCTGTTTCTGTATAGTTTGCACGTGTACAGTTCTCAGTTGCAGAAAGAAAGTGAGGTTTACTTCTGAGTTGATGCTCCTGAGTGTGTCTGGGTATAAAATCACTGCATTTGTTAATTTCTATTCCCTGAAGCCTTCTTGTACCCCACCTTTCCCCTTCCTCCTTTTCAAAAATGGTAAATGCTATAAAGCTGGAACCCGCTCAATTAGCTGATCCCACTCTGAAATTATCCATGCAGAGAAATTCTGCCTGTATTTGGAAAGCTTGTTTTCCTGTCTGTGCTCCATAATATAGGTGAATGATGTGTGTGTGTGTGTGTTACAAATGGTTTTGTGTGCATTGAAGTCTGAGGTGGGAGAATTAATCACTGGAAGTGTTTAGAGTGTGTCTGCAGTTTTAACCTATGGATGGTAGACTTGTGAGGTGGCCAGCCAGCTCTGTACTTGGAAAGCAAGCATGTCAGGTTCTCCTTCAGCCTTTTCTCTCTCTTTTTTTTCTGATAGTCAGAATTGTTCCTACAAACTTCCCACTTTCAGACTGCTGTTAGCATAGCCTAGAAAGATTTACCATCTCGTACGTTTTTCCTGAGAACTAAGTCCAAGTTCAGAGCCATTTGGCAGCTCCAGATCTGACAGTTACAACTGATAAAAAGAGTTTAAGGTGTGTTCAGGTTTTATTGTAATGCACTTCATAAACTGTGGAAAGGGCCAGAGAGTGTAGATTTACATGAATGAAGTTTGGCCACAGAAATGATGTTTTCAAGTCACATTGAGCAGCACCTTTCATTCTTCAGAGGAGACATTTTATTCCCTGCCTCTGGTTTCTATGAATACCCTTCCATCATTTCAACAAACATAGTTATGAATTTTATAGGTATGTTTAAAAATATCTCACTTAGGCTGCTAAATTAAATACCCATATATTTAGCTATCTGTGACAGTATGTTCCAAATCGACTATGTAAAGCCATGCAATTAAATCTATATTGGGCAGTTACATAAATCTGTGGTCAAAATTTCCAAGGTGTTAAGTGTCCTATGTGCCAGCTGAAGCCACAGATAATTTCAGGTGTTGATCACCTTAGAGCAATGGGTGGGAGCAACATGCTAGCAGCCTGATACCATTTGGGCTTAATTTTTGCAAATGAGCCTAATCCTTGATAAATTAGTTGTGCTTGTCAATTATTTCCAGAAAAGCTGGTTTTTAAGGCAGTAAGTCACTGGATTTCATACCTGTGGACAAAATAATGATAATTTTAAATATTGTCTAAGCCTTAGAGGGGTAAGAAATAACTGCTTTTTCCCATGGGGGTTAGGATTACAGTTGGCCCTCTGATATTCTTGGCTTGATTCTGTGAGAAAAGACTTTGTGAGTCGAGATTGCATGAAGGTCCAAAAGATGGGATGTGATAGAATGCCTCCTTGTATGTAACTCCTGTACCCCTCTTCCTTACATGGCTCCTTTCCTTCCTAAACCAAATTCAAAGAGAGGTGCAGCTGGCAGAAGAAAAGGTAGCAGAACCAGAGGCCGCAGCCCTGATCACTTGGTTGTGGGAAATCCCATGAGAGCCAGTGAGACAAGTTGGAGTTATAACTGGTTAAAGCCTTGTTGCTTTGTTTGGAACTCAACACTTCCTCTGTTCTAACTTGTTTCACTACTTCTAATGGGACTTAGTCAAAACCAGTTTTAACCAGGTTGTGACCTGTTGTGTTTACAGTGTTTACACTCTCTCCTTTGGCAGATCTCTTTTCCTTTTAATATTGCTTGGGATTCTCTGTCTGTTCAATCTTTTTCTCTACCTCCCTAAATCTTTCAATCTTGCACTGATGAAAATTTGGAGTGGAAAGGGTAGAATATCCTTTGTGTTTCTGTATAACATTCAACATGGACAGTAAGACAATAAGTTTGGTTGGGCTTTGAGGCATCTTCTAAAATGGCTGCTATGGAGCTGGGAGAACATGAAGTCAGTCTTAGCTGAGTCAATAATTGTGATTTCTTTCTGCTCTGTTAACCCCTGTTTTATTGGTCCCCTTGATGAAATGCCATTGGGTCTGGCCATTAGTTTGGAGACAAAATTATATAGAATTTGTTACAGAAGCTAAAGACCATCAAATAAAAGACTGATGCCCCAGCAGTATCCCAATTGGCCATTTATGTTCTCTCAAGAAGATGTTTGTAAAGAAGAGTTGCTAAGGATCCAGTGGAAGAGAGGACTGTTGCCATTCTTCTCGGGTTTTTTGGTCTCCTCAGAAACATCTGCTGGTGTTTATATTGGGTCATGAATCAATTCCCTGAATCATTATCATTACCTGAATCAAAATGTCCATAGTACACATAGCCACTTGAGCTATGAAGATGGGCAGAAATCCTGAAGGAGTGTCCTTTATCCTGGTTTCTCATGCTCGGTGTCAGAAGTTTCAGGATGTGTAAGAAGAACATGAGCTGTAGCTCCTCACTGTAATTCATATGACAGTCTGAAAGTTGATGTTGCCCCAAGCGGAGTAGGAAGACACAATGCTGCTCTATCCCCTGCTCTGGGGAAACATTATCAGAAGACATTTTGGGTGGCCCTGCATGCTTCATACAATGAGGCGGGTATGCAGGTTGTGCTTATCCACAATATGGTTTGGCTTAACACAATATGGCTCCTAAAGTTTTTAGATTGTGGTTTTTGGCTTCATGTGTTAGGAGAACCCAATCAGTTGTGGCTTATTCCACCAACCATAGCTTGGTGTAATAGATGAACAGAGTTTTACACTGTGCCACAGAAGACTCCCAGTTGGGTATTATATTTTTGAATACTGTGCCATGTAAGATGTTTCTTGAAGCCAGCAGAAAAGGATATAAGGAGCAACAGTTAACCCAGCCTCTTTTCAGGTATTCTTGGATGAAAGTGTGGTTGGCTTTGAATTTTGCTTATCAACCAAGGGACATTGACTGATTCTTTTTCTGCCTTTTTGGATGTTTTCAGGAGAGAAGCCATACAAATGCACTTGGGAAGGATGTGATTGGAGATTTGCTCGCTCAGACGAGTTGACTCGCCACTACCGGAAGCACACGGGCGCCAAGCCTTTCCAATGTGCTGTCTGCAGCCGCAGTTTCTCTCGCTCCGACCACCTGGCCCTGCACATGAAGCGCCACCAGAACTGAGCTGCAGCTGCATGTGGCAGTGGGCACCTATGCAACGTGCAGGCGACCCAAGTACCCACGTCTTCAGTTAGAATTAGGCAAGGGTTTGCCTGCATATGAACTCTGCCTTTTAAACCAGAAAAAAACAATAATGATAGAAGAAACTGGAAATGTATATTTTGTATATTTATGAGGAAACAGGGAAGACATTGTCCAGAGAGACATGGATTGTTTTACTGCTTTAATGCCCTGTGACTTACTCTTTGTATCTTGGACTTAGTCCTACAGTTTCATCTCAGGGCTGCCTGTCATGACGTTTTGCAGATGTAGTTGGGTGGTTGGTTCTGGGTAAGAAAAGAGGGACTCTCCAAATTGATCATGCTCCCTTATATCCATGGCCAAGCAGCCCCATGAGTCTGCAAGCCATAGTTCTCAGCCAATGACTGTGCGCATCCATACATCAGTTTCAATCATAAATATTGCCAGAATAAAACAGAAGACAAAAATGGTTGCAATGGTTCACCACTTCTTTCTCTTTTCTTGCCTCTTTTGATGTGTAAGAGGAGAAAGGAAGAGAAAGGATGAGTGTTTGAGCAGAACCTAGGATTGTTGGACAACATTAAAGCAGTTTTGGTGCTTAGCTTTTAGATCCTGGTTTCTTCAGCCAGAATAAGTTCTAAACTTTGGTTCAAGCACTCTTTTTCCTGTGTTTTGGCACAAAGAGAAGGGAGATGGAAGATTAGATAATCTTCAATGACATGTGGTGGGGAGTGGCCTTCTGACCATTTGGTTCTTTTTGTCCATGAACATCCAAAAGACAACTGAAGATTCATCACTTTGGACAAAGAGATCCTCGTTCCCAGGCAAAGTTGTGCATTATTTTTGCACAGAGTAAATTGCAATTATAATCTGGCTGCTAAATTATGTAAGGCAGATAAAAATATATTGCATAAATATGCCTCACTCATGTTTGCAAAATACAATGTGAGAAGCAGGTCCCAAAGTATTATATTTGAAAAGCTGTATTACCTGTAATTTTAGAATCTTGACCAAAACACTCTTAGTCAGACAAGCAGTTTAAAAACAAACAACTAATTTAATTTGAATTGACAGCCAAATGAATCCAGAGAACAACCCACAATTTATTTTCTGTCAAAACTGTACTGGATGTTTTAATACTTGTTATATTTTATATTTTTTCTGTGGAGATGAAATATATAGAGATGAAATTCATAAATAGCCATAGAACAAAATGTTCCATATGTTGCATGTCTACCATGACAAAGATTTTGTAAATATGCAAATCAGCTCTTAAAGTTTTATCACAAAAAGAATTTTTAGATATCAGTTAGGACAGATATTGGCCATCTGACTTGTGACAGTTCAGTGTGGCACATCTAAGATTGTTTCTAAGTTCCTCTCAAAACGGTGCTACCTTCCACAGGTTTGCCCCTCAAGTATGCATATCTGATGTGCTGAGTGTTCAAAGTTTAGAATCAACATTACCCCCAACAGTGTAAAGGGATAACCATTTTCCATAACACGAGCTGCTCAACAACTGTCAGAAACTTTAAATAACAAGAGGCTCTAAGACTAATGTTAAACCTTTTACTATAAGCTAAACTTAGTACTGCTTTAAAAGGAGGGACATGATTTTAGAATATCAGAATGCTAAGATGTTGGGACACTAGTGTAAAACCATGTGAATTTTGCTCACCCTGATTCAGTGTGTGCCAGAGAAAGAAAGAACTTTTAGATCCTGGTTTCTTTGAAAGAACTTCTGATTGCACTGAGGTTGGGGATTAGAGAAGGAAGCAGCTCCAGGATGAACTGTGCCAGCTGACATTCACAAGATGTTGCTGCTGCTTATTTGAATAGAAAGGGTTCCCCCAAATGTCTAGTGAGGGGTGTGTTGCCATTGTCTGGGTATTCAACTCTGTAAGGTACATGGGAGGATCAGGGAGACGTAGCTTTTCATAAGATGAAAAGTACTGTAATTTTTAGAGGAAGGAGGAGTAACTAAAATGAAAACTTAGCTGCTGTGCAAATGCAACCCTAACATTTTAGCTAAAGATGGGCCAAGGGACCCAACTCCAGGGTGACCTGATCTGGCCTGCAGAAATCCAGATGGCCACCAGGTGGCAGAGAACCCTGAACCCTTAGCTGCCACCTAGAGGTTGCCAGCTTTGTGCAGGCTACATCCAAGAGCCCTTGGCAACTCCACCATCAAATTCTTGCTTGAAGCATCTTCATTTTGCTGAGATGCTCCTGTCTGGATATGCTGCTGCTCCTCCCATATAACCTGTGAAAACTGAGAAATGCCTGTAGGGGCCAAGGGAGGGCACCAAGATGGTAAGATAAACCAAATTTAGCATGAAATGATGCCAGCGTTAGAACATGGGGACAGAAGTCCCGTGCATCTTGCTAACTTGTCTTCAAGGGTAATAAAATTACCCATTCTCTTGCTTCAAAATAATTTGTTTATTTAAAATATAAATGAAATGGTACCTTTCAAACTAATTTACATATAACATTAGAATCACAGGCAACTGCGAACTTTTTCAGTCAGAAAAGGAAACAGCTGCCAGCAAGGAGCTAGTTGGAGATATAATCTCAATCCTTGTTCTTAAACACAGATTACCAATTATGTGGGAGAATCAATGATATTTCCTTCTTTATGTTTACTGCGAAGTAAGTCTGTTCAGTTCTTCTTTTATGGAGTAAGGAGCGAATGGGTTTGGTTCATTCAGCACTTGCTTGTCCTTTTGACTTCAGAGGGGCAGAACCAGGTATGTGCTTCATGTCATATGTATAACTCAGAATTTAAGTCCCATGGAGTTCAATAGGACTATTTCCAAGAATATTTAATTTTATCTGACTGGAACCAATAAAAGCAAAGAGAATTATAGCCTGGGTTTACAAAGGTAAATCTTGGATGGATTTTTTTCTCAGCTTCCTTTCACTGGCTATGTTCACCTATCGTATAAGGTTCAGGATTTGTTCTAAATACGGTTTGTTGAACAAGCCAAGAGCAAGTCTCAGTCCTGTAGCTATCAACATTGATTTACTGGGATATTGCCTAGTTTCTTTTTTCTTTTTGCTAATATACAGAAGTGAAACACTAAAACAATCCAGGAATAAGCTGTTCTGACATAACAAGCTAGGAGTTTTAAGTCAGCCACCCACCATGACAAGCAGTATTTTCTTGAATTAGTTTTTGGTTTTTGTTATTAAGCCAACTGACAGGATAGGATGATCTAGAGTTGTGAACTAACTAGTTTCCCTCCAGGTCGAGTGTACAGAAAGGATAACAAATGACTCATGGCTGGTTTTTGTTACTGATCTTTTTAACATCCAGTCCAGGTCAATTATTAGATGAATGAGTATTACTGAATGCTGTGAATAAGAGGGCCCTTCAGGGGACAGTGCTCTAAAAGCAGAAGAATTCTTTCTCTTGAAGACTCATTCTCAAAATATGTGGGAATTTTAATTCAGTCCTATAAACCAGAAGGAGCCTTTTGAGGTTCACCACTCATGTGCATCTACAGAGTAGAAAGGAAGTTTTGAGAGGACATTCAAGTGGTTGGTTTTTCAGTCTTGAGTTGCACTCATGGCAGAATTGGACATTTTGAGTAGAGCATGGGAGATCTTTTGAGTGGACAATGTCCACAAGATGAAGAGCAGGATTGTGGCTTCAAATATTTTGCATTCCCCCTCCCTCCATACTTGGCTCTTCTGCGGAAGAAGCCCTGCTCTTCCTTTAAAAATACCTAAATTTCATTCTAGAAAATGCTTTGAGATTAAAGCTATTGCCATGAAGTATTGTCCAAGCCTGTTGAGTCACATTGCTGCAGCCTTCCCAAAGAACGGCCAGAAGTCCTATGTTTCATAGGGAAAAGTAAGTACTAAGGCTGAAAGACCATTGCCAAACCCTTTGATATTTTTTTCAGATTTCTCCAGAAAGAGTCAGAAATCCACAAAGTTTAAGCTTTACCCTTTGTTAGCCCAAATGTTTGGTTCTTTGTATCTAATGGAAGGTGTAAAATGAGAAGGTCCAACTTAGAATATAGTTAAATGATTTGCATCATAAATAAGCAATTCAGGTGCATCCTGTGATAGACTCTCTTATGTACCAGTTTTCTCCTTCCTGATATTTGATCAGAAGACAATAGAAGAACACTCAGCCTGTGTTAGTGGAACATCCCAAATCATAACCAATGGATTATAAAACAGAATGGTCCAGCCAAAATCAAATGGACTTCATGGATTGTGTGAACATGGACATCACATTAAACTACAATGTTTTTCTTTTGGACTCGCTTAGCATGTCCCATGAATAGAGCAGTAATGAATATAGCTTTCAGTCTGGTAATTTGTTAACTCTGGTATAACTCGGTCTATCTTGTCTATCTTGAACTGAGTCTTGTTGAGTTCATTTGGGCATTTTCACTGGGGGATGTGTAGAATGCAGCTGTAACCTCATAGGATTGAGAGATCTTGAGAGCTGATCCTCCCTTTGTTCCAAGGTTCAGTCTAAGTAGCAAATCTTTTTTTTAGGTATAGCCATGGTACTGAGATGACAAGGCAGTTTGTAACTTGTACAGTTCTCAAAAGTCATCATGTGGATATAGATGGACTTTTTCAATCACAGCTATTAAACTGTAATACCATGCTGTCAACCAAAGGGTAAAACTGACATGCCAAAAAAAGAAAAAAGTTCACAGCAAAACTTTGCTCAGACTAGTGTTTGCATCTTTTATTTATTTTTGTGGTATATGGTAGAAATTTTTTAGGAAACAGTTTTCCATAGACTTGATAAATTAAATATGGTTTGTTATAGGTTTTTTAAGTGTTCCTCTAAATTGTAAATAGATGATGTACATATTTTTTGTAAGGCTTCAAATGTTTAATCCTGAAAGAAACTACAGAAACTCAAGCATATTGGTTGCTGTTTTGCTGCTTTTCTTCAGACCTCTCTTTTTCCCCCCTTTCCTTATTTTTTGTATGATGACATATCCTATGCAAAATGATCAAGCAAACAGCGGTATCATTGTTGAAAGATATTAAAATGGTTTATATAGAAAAAGACAATTTTTGACAATAAAAAGTTCCTAAAAATGTGGTGTGTAGGTCTTTGTAGCCAACATGAGAAAATTGCTGGGTGCAGGAATAGATGTTTGAATTTTGAATATTTCAACATTTTGAAACACTTTGGTTCATCAAGCTATAATAATTCTTTTAAAGAAGAGTTTATTTCTTAAAAGCAGTAACTATCTCGACTTCAGGGCATAGAGTTTAGTAGAGTCAACTCTCCTTTAAATTAGATTCCTGACAAATGTAGGGGCACAACCCTGAAGTTTTTGCAACAAGAGATGGAAGAGTTGCTTGTAGCAAGTTGGACAGCAGATAAATTTAATAAAATAAAATGGTCTCCCACTGCTAGTTTCCACAATTTTTTTTAACTTCCTGGTTCTAACTGAGAGCCCTGGTTTTTAGTGATTTCCCAATTCACAACTCTCAAATATTTTCCAGGTGCTAAAATGGGAGTTCAAACAAAGATTCTTGTGAGTTTAGCATACTCACAGCTGGCCAGCATCAACCTTGCATATCCCCAAAAATCCTTCCTGGTTCACACTGTGTGACATCTGACATTACTTCATTGCAGTGTGGCTCAGAACATTTGTAGTCTTCCATCTTTGTTCGCAAAGGAAATTCAGTGCACATTCAGCATTCTTAAAATGGTCAAGGAGGACATTCCAGTCCACTGAAGGTGATGTGGTTTGGGTTATTTTTCTTTTCATAGGCTAAACTTTGCCTCTTGGCTTCCATTGATTGAGCAGAAACTGCTGGATCATCCTCATCTGCTATGCCATTTACCACAGGTGCTTCATACCAAAACCAAATTAATATTCTGTGTAAGACGAACCTAGGGAAGTTTCATTTTGAAAAAGCAGCATCTGAAGAATATATCAATTAAAGACATCTTTGACTTGTGCTGCACTCCTGATGACAACACAAACATGTACATGGAGTTCTCTTGGCTTGCAAGAGTACACAAGTAGCTTACAATGGTCTCCTTAGAAACTTTCTAACTTAGCAGTATAGCCTACAGATCTTGCCTTCCTAGCTGGTTCTTTTTCCCAATACAAACTAAACCTAGCTTGGCCTTGCCTTTCTAATCTTTTTTAGTAAACTAAGTCCTAACTTAGGTACCTCTCTCAATCTATGGTTTTAGACCAGAGTTTTTCCCAGACCTACCAGAAGAAGCTGTGGGGAAAACAAGGACTGATTCATGTGTGAAGAGGGGAGAAGCCTTGAGTCATCACCCATGATCAAGTGCAGGAGAGCCAACCCCTGTGAGGATTGTTAATTTATCTGCCAAAGTCAGAAGTTAAGTAGAATTTCAGCAAGGGGAATCACTGCTTAATTCTTTAGATACCTGCAATTGTGTCACAGAAGGTATACAAGTTCTTTGCTGCTTTCATGAAACATTACTGAAGGGAAATAAAATTATTTATTTATGGTCTGAAAAGTTGTTGGCTTTTGCTCATGGCTTTCTTGCTACTGGCTCAAAGGAGAGCAGATCAAGCACAAACTCCACAACCTGTGCACACTGCCTGGAAAATGAGCAAATAAACCTGAGATTGTGCCATTCCATTTGCTTGCTTGGTTATGAAGGCATCCTGTGTTGTGGGCAATCATTTCAACAACGCGATCTTCTCTTGGTTGTACTGTATGAATCTGGTGGCAAAAACTTCAGCTATAGAATCCAAGTGGCTGAATCTCATCCTTCCACAGAATAGAAATGAAATCTATTTAGGAGTCTTGGGTTTTTAGTTGTTTTAGTTAAACAACTAAGCCCACCAACAATTGTTTCAATATGATCCTTAGAAGGATAAATGGTTTTTCCACATTCAGGAATGCTGCAATTAGCTCTGGATTTGGCAGGTTTTTGTGCATTTGTCCACCACCAACAAAACATATCTTGCATATTTTCTGTAAAAGTTGGCTGTTTACAGCGAGGTTATATTAAGTTTCCAGATCTGAGCAACTATCTTTAACTCATGAGGAAGAGACCTGTAGTGGGGTTTCTTATCATCGAACTAAGTAAGGTTGAACAGAATATGCCAAGACATTGGGTATATGTTTGAGCAGGCTCATTGGTTTTGTTCTTTAAACCAAAAATGATCTAAAGAACTACTGGAAGCACACCAACTGAGATCTGAGCATTTTGCTCTGAGCTGGGTTTTGTGCACATCCATGCCACAACAGATTAGCCATATCAATTCCCCAGATTTAGTACCTGAGACTCCTCCCTGCAAAGAAACTGGTAAGTTTCCTTTGGACAACAGCTGACAGATTTCAGATAGATAGGTTATGTCTTTATTAGAGCCTCAAGACCCAGTTGGAACTGAATGCTCAAGAATTCAGCTATTGACAGTCTATCCTCACATGACAGACATACTAATGATTGGTTTGATCATGATTTATCCATCATGATTTTCCATGATTTTCTGAATTCAAAAATTTACAATAACCAATAAACTAACCATATGATTGCTGCAGCCGGGTAGTTTGTGGCTACTTTTCATGACAAGGCAGCCTCAAAGGATGAAGAAAACATGACCCTGGGGACTGGTTCTCGGGATCAGAACTGAGTTTATTTTCTTACTGTTAGAAATCATGCTATCTGATAGATGTAGAAAGTATGATACAATTACCTTTCAACCATCCAGTTAACAGTATAACCTATGCATGGTTGACTTTATTTCCAAATACAGAGAATGAGATTGCGTGGTAGGAATCTTTAGCTGTATAGTCCAGTTATTGACTTCTGACATGTTCCTGTAGTTATTTTTGGTAATAATATGGAAGTGTTTGGCTTCTGCCTTCCACTGGGATATTGGTTGATTTCCCAGTGTATCTCATTCAAACCCTAACCAGTTTGATCCTGATTAGCTGAAGTTGTAACTATCATTCAAAGTAACAGGTGTCATAGCATAGCTATGTCTTTTGACCTCCATTGCTTATTACTCCCAGGTAAATTAGATGAATAAAAATCCAAAAAATGAGATTTCAGTTAATGAATAAAAGGAAGTTTTTGAAATACATGGTTATCTGTGAACCCTTTTGAAAAAAAAAACAATCCAGCACCATTTAGTGATGAAATTAAAATTGCCTGAACATGAACTCCCATAGATCCTCAGAGTGGCCGTGGAAATTTTAGTAACATTGAGAGACACACTGGCATTCCTCATGAATACTAGTCTGACCCAGTTCCAATCCACAAGGTTAGAAGAGACAATTCCCATTTAAAAGGGGGTAAATTTTTGCCAGGTGTCTGACCAACAGGTGAGGAGATGTTTAACCTTAATGTTTCATTTGCATTCCTGTGCAATTTCTTTTCTGTACAGAAAACAGCTTCAAAAGAATAATTTTATTTAGGTCTCTACTGTGGAAGAAAAGTTGAATTCTCTCCCCCCTCAGATGCCATTTCAGTCTCGATTTGCCCACTCCAAGAGAGAGGAAGGGGGAAAGAATTAGGATAGTACACAAGTGCATCTAAGCTGAGGTCTACTTGAATCCTGGCAGAGAATTAATGTGATTTCCACACTGTATAATCGGCTTTCTCTGCACAAATCTCATTTTCCAAACTCTGTTTAGCATCCTGACATTCACCCCCTCCTTTTCCATCAGAAAAAGACTTAGATCTACACAACCTTGTTGGGTGGGAGGGTGGGAAGTTTACA
>JANHZU010003217.1:286918-299754 GCA_032468055.1 Acrochordus granulatus
TCAAGTTATCAGGCTGAAGTAAGCTGATTTAAGCCTGACTGTTTTATGGGAGGCAGAGGATGAGATGGATGGATAGCATAGTCAGTGTGATGGGCATGTGCTTGGATGGACTCCAGGAGGCAATGCAGGACAGGGGGACCTGGCATGCTGCAGTTCATGGGGTCATGAAGAGTTGGAGACGATTGCACAACTGAACAACAACAAGAGACCTCTGTCCAATTTTCAGATGCCTCCTACAACCTCAGGGCCTAACTTCACAAGGCCATGCCCTAAAGTGAGCCTTTTTAATATGTCCTTTAGTTCTTTGTGTGTTTGTTAATTATGAATTTATTATTTAACACATTCTCAACAAACCATTATGTAACACATTTTACATAATACTGTTACCTAATTTGAAGATGAATCTACAGTATGCTTTACTTTTGAATAATAATCTGCCTACTTAGACATCTTCCTGTTTCAATCTTAATTGAGATGAAGCTTTTGAATAATGCAGTAAGGCAAAGTTGACAGATGTTAATAAATAGAGAGAAGCTGAGGTTTGGCCTATGAAAGGCAGGCTGATCTGGTTCATGAAGCAGCTGGATTCCATTGAACAGGAAATGGTTTCATTTGAAGACTGCAGGATAAACTTCTAAGTACTCAACCACATCTAAAAGATATTTGCATTTCAAATATATATATATATCTTTTTAAATTCTCACATTGTAAAAATATTGGTGTGAATAATAACCAGCTCAGTGGGAAGATTCTCACAAAAAACCCTGAATGGACAAAATAGTTTGGATCTATTTTTGCATCAGCTGCTCTAGTGACAAAAGAAAGCAAGAAAAGTCTCTGCATTGGCCAGATAATTCCAAGGGCTCACAATTTTCTAGTTTGACCAACAGAAGCTTCTGGGGTCTCAGATCTGGAGTGAGAAATCATTGGTATCTAGACCCCAAATATGACTTTTTTAGAATCTTCTCCAACTACAGCACTGGAGAATATCATCAGTAGTCTCCTCTTCAAAGGGAAAGTTAGAAAGAGTAAATGTGAAACCCCTCTGGAGATTAGCTTGCTGAGTTCACCTGGAGATGGGATTGGCAAAAATCTGATTTAAAGGGAACAAGAGATGACAAATGAGTAACATTTGAGAAAGACAGTGTGACTGAACATTGAGCAAAAGAGGCATGATAAACAGGAGAGACTTGAATGATGAAATGTGTTGTGCAAATATGGAATGAACAGTTGTGAATATGATTATTATTTATATGGCTGCCCACTCCAGTAGACACTGAAACAAGGAAGTATGATATGGTTGGAAAGCTCATAGACGTATCTTGATTAAAGATGTGAATGTGTATCTATTTTAGTATGCAGAGTGTGTTATTGGCTCAGAAACTGAATGATCTGCATCAAATTTTGATGGTACATGTCTGAAAGATAATGTTAAAAGACCAAGATTTGTTTCACATGGAACACAGAGTGAATAATAGTAAATTATAAATAAATGACCAAAATATTAGACCAAATACTGTAGATGAACTTGTGTATATTGACAGAAAGTTTATTTAAGATGGGAAAATGGATGGAGAGATTTTATGTCATGCAGATCCTGGAAGAAAGGCAGTGGTTAATATTGTGGGGAATGAAAATAACTATGTATAGGAGTGTGTTCCTGCCCACTCTGTTGTATGAAAGTGAGAGTAAGATTTGTTTGGAGAAATATAAAAATAAACTGATTATGGTGGGGATTGCGTACTTAAGAAATGTGTATGGTGAAAGAAGAAAAGATGGGTTAGGAATGAATGGGTGATGTTGGCATGTAGATGGAATAGGAAGAAGTACTTTCAGATGAGTTGATCATAGAGAATGAGTCAGTGTTGAATCATAGAAAAATGCATGAAAGGAGAGTGTGTAAGTCAAGAGGAAGGCTGAGAAATAGATGGACTGGCTGTGATCCTGAAAAAAAAATGAGAACAAGTCCTATATGAAGCTACATGTGGATATGGAAGAAGCAAAGATGTTTTCCAAGAATGGAATGGTTTAGAGAAGTGTATGTTGCATCTGGTAAACCAGATTAACTTTCATTTCTTCTGTCTCATGTCTTTAATTTTTCCTTTTTTCATCCTTAACAATTTCTTATTCCCTTTCTGTGCCTTGCATAATGTTGCTTACCCAAAAGAGAATAGTGTGCTGGGTATTCATTCATATATGCTGTTCTAAAATCAGTTTGGCAAGAAATGGAATATTAATTGAAAATTTAACAGTCTCTGCAACATCAATCATAAAGACTGTTTGACTCTTATCTGTATATTTGGTGGCAGAGAGTCTGAATTAATCTTCTAGGTCTACCCAGAAGACAAGATCTGTCCAGGAAGATTTTCAAGAGAAGATATTTGAAAGAAATATCCTTAAGGAAATTAAGCTTCATGCATTTGTACAAAGCATGGACCTTCTTAAAATTCCACTATTTCCTTCAAACTCTTGATAGATTTATACTCAGAATATGCCATTATGTATTCAATCTCAAATTTTTCCTCCAACCAAAGTAATGGTGCCAATAAAAATTCAGCAAGAATACAATTCACCCATAATAATTCCCTACAAATACTCCTGATGTTATATTCTGTCAGAATATAAATACATAAATACATTATTTAAAAAAAATACCACTTGAACTGCTGTATACTGATTGTTCACAAACAATTTATACCTTGTCTGTTATATCCAAAACCTAAACCTGGATTTTGTATATGCAGTGCTGAATACCTGAAACCTGGGATCATTATACCATCAAAGGATGAACACAACAAAGATTCTATTCTTGAACCTTGAGAGGCCATAAAAGTGATTTATGGAGTCTTAATTCAGCATCGACATCAAGAGGACACCTATTTTCATCATTGCCACAGCAAAGGCTTCATGATGCTGTAAGCTATGGTAAATCTGTAACATGAAAACAGCCATGATCAATTGTCTGTTCTGTGATATTTCAGGGACAGAGTTAAGACTTCTTGGAATCAAGCCCTTTGAGGATTTCCTATGAGTTCAGGGAGTCTTACTTGGATAGCAGCTCTTATGCAGGTTTTGAAAGAAAGAGACTCTTTAATTTGATACTGAAATACTTTGTAAGGTATATGTTTTTACTGTATATGGGGGAGAAGCTTCAGCTTCATTCCTTAAAAAGGTCCTGCAACTGAGCAAACTAGGGCAACTATCTCTGTCCTAAAACCAGGAGAGGAGGTCATGGAAAGGAGCACAGGAAAAAATGCACCTAAAATGCTGGATTAGGGCAGTGTTTTTCAAAAACTATGTGCATCAGCTGCCTACCTTGTATGCCAGAGCAAGCATACTGAGGCTGCTCTAAGCAATTCTGTGTCCAAACCCGAGCAATGTGTGCTATGCTACATGTTGCAAAGCCTCTTTGATTATCTAAGCACACTCTTTGGTCTCCTTGTTTTAAACCCTTCAGAATTAATACCTGTGTGTGTGTGAGTGTATATGTGGTTGATTTGAGAAGTAACAAGTGTGTAATTTTGAACCAGTCTTCCACTCCCTACTTTCCCCTTCCTCGTTATATTTGGTTTTCCTAAGGAGGAAGCAAGTCCTCAAATAAGCCCAACTTAAAGAGAAAGAGCTGAATAGACAAGGTGACACCAGTGTTAAAATATTAGATCTGTCCCCAAAGATTATTAGTGCATATCAGAAAAGCATCAAAATTCTGTGAGAAATTGACAGAAGCCCAAGGAGCATGCTTGGTATGCAGTGTAGCTACCCTGAAGCAAGTTCAAGGAAGCATCCACAATTGTCAAAGAAATGAGCCAAAGTCAAGTCCTTGATAAAGGAAACCAAACTTATATAATAGATGTCAAATTCGTGAAGACTCTTGGAAATCTGGGGAATCTTTGTTTTCCATATTGCTTACAATTCATGATCTCTTTTTTATCTTTCATTAAGCATACATTGATTGGTGTCCTCTGTTGTTCCTTCTCCCCATCCATCCTATATCAATAAAAAGTGATAGACAGGAATTTCCACAGGATAGAGTCAAAAAAGTCAAGATGCTGGCAGTGATGGTGCAATGGTAGATTCCACTTGAATTTTATATGTGTTGCTCATCTCTCTCTCTTGTTCTCTCTGAAAACAAGCTGTACCCCACACACTCACACTAACCTATGATTCCTGTTAGGAATGCCATTCGGATTGCTTGCAATGTAAGCAGCTGGAGATACGTCAAATATCTTGGCACATGTGATACGGCAGCTCACTAAAACCATTGCCCTAAAAATAAAGTAACAAGTGAACCATGGTGGGAATTAACCATCTAGTGCATGAACGGAATAGGCAATCTCTTACCTCAAATTTCTTTTAATAAAACACCTTCTATAAATACACCCAAACAACAATAGCAAAATAACCAAAAATCTATTTTTGAAACCCTTGTGGCAGAATTCCTTTCAAAGTATTTGGGTTTTTTTAATAATTAATGGGGCCCCAGAAAAGTATCTGTAGAATTTAAGTGTCACTAGGAATGTTATTTCATCATTGATTTATACTTGCTGCATGACTGAACATTAGAATGAAGCTACTGTATGGGTCTAATGAGAATTTCATTCTGATTCAACCAGCGATGCAAATCAGTAATTCCCCAGAAGAACACCCTGCAGAACACAGCAGTTGCAATACCTTGGAAATCAGTTCATCCTATCACGCTATGAGTCCGTCTCTTACATTTCAAGAAGTTCCTGGTCTGAAATAGATCAAGGGTCAATCCTGATCAGGTCCCCTTTGAGTTAATGAGTCTAATGACAAGGCAAAGGGTGCAGATCTATTGAGAGGGTGGGCAGCCTTGTTTGTTTGTTTTCTGGAGGATGGCTGTACCATTTTCCAATAACATTGTCCAACCAGAGTATTGAATACAGAGAAAATATAAGATCATAAATGTATAGTCACAAAGTGATATTTATGTATTTAACAAATTTATGTGGCTGCCTAGCCTAAGCAAATAATTCTGGATGATTCATGATCCAGAGCAATAAAAAACATCATAAATACAAATGCAAGGAAATATAATAAACAGACTATGAAATACAAAAACCGAGACTGCTGATATAATCCTTGTTTGACACATTCAGCAATATCAGGCACTACCATAACCTGGTCACCACACTTGTGGGAAAAGCCAGGTTTTTCCAGCCTTCTGGAAGGCTAGCATAGTTGGGCTATATAAGTAGCATATCACCTACTACCCAGAAGGAACATTTCCTTAGTCTGAGAAGGTTTCCTATGGGGGTCCCTTAATTCTAATTCTAATCTGCCCACCAGACTACATCTGTTGAGGCAGACGACTGGAGACAGATGATTCTGCAAGTAAGCTGATCCTGTGCTGTATATGACTTTAAAGTCAATAACCAACACCTTGAATTGTACCTGGAAGAAAACTGAAAAACAATGCATATATATATATAAATCCATCTGTGCAATAGTGGAACAGTCTAGCTATAGAAGTAGGGTCTTCTCCATCTCTGGGGATTTTTAGAAGATTAAGAATGACTTGTTTTTATGGCACCAAAATTGATCCCAACTCTTAAGTCTATGATTCTATGAAAACTGAAACAGTTTAAACTGCCTCTACTGTTGGTTGGGGATAAGATGAAGACAATCAGGTTAATCAGTCTGTTGGCTGACATTCTGCTGAGGTTAAAGGAGCATGAAGATGAACCATGATTTTCAAGTGGGAGAGGATAAGAATTCCAATTCAACATTCCTTATCGTCAAATGGTTTCCATCTCTCTTTGCTCTCCACCACTATTGGAGTGAATGGAAATGGAATTTAAATTAATATTAATATTAACTTTCATTCATGTTACCAAAAGAGTTATGCAAAACCTGAGTTGAGAGATTCTAGTTATATCCTTCCCCACAAAAAGTCAAACCATGGATGTAATTGCATGACACGTCAAATTGGTTGCCTTTGTGCTATTTGGCAGATTCCACAGAGAAATGGAAATGCACTTTTAATGGATTTTTCAAATCAAGTCAATTTAAGAGTTCAGACTGAGCTATAAATCCAAATTGATTTCACAAGATATATTTACCTTGTAAAATAATAAATAAGTAAGGTCTGGATCCACAATTAATCTATCTTGGAAGAGATTATAGAAATCCAGTGAGACATAAACTCAGCCCTGCTGTACACTATGTGCACTTTAGTGATCAACCTGTTTTTACATAACTTTGGTCTGCATTATTGTTAGGAAAAGTGTCAATTTTGAAGAGGAAGCCCTAGCTAGGAGTGTTGTCATTTCAGAGGAACTTTGATTGAAGACCTATTTTTGACCACAAGAAAAGAAAGCAAAAAAAATTACTTAACTGCACTTGAATGAGGGGAGATTAAAGGTTAAAAGCTTTAAAGAGCTGAAAATACATTAGCACTGGAACAGTAAATATAATCTGCAGAGATATGGACAAATTAGCAAAACAAATGTTAGAGAAGAAAATGCACTTTAAAGTGTGCTGGAATCTCAACCAATATCCCTCACTGCAGTGCACTTTTACATGTTATGCTCCATCCTTTTAAATCTCTGCATCTCTTAAGTACTACTGGGGGGAGGCTTCCTTTGAAATAGCACAGGTGAGGAAAACCTTCCCACTTATGGAAAGAAAGGAAGAAGGCAGACAGATGGTTCTCCAGTTCAAAAAACCTCCTTGGAGGGGGGAACCAAGTGAATTCCAAAGAACATTAATTGGAAAAGGGAGCTTTCTTCATAACAAAGAACACTGGATCATAATATTTGTCCTCTTGTTTGGTCTTTCAACTTATCCTGGGTGTGGACTTAAAAAGGAACGATGCACTTCTATCTTATCAAAATATTTTGCCCAAAATTGTTGTTGCTGGAAACAGGTCTGTTTTCAAAAAAACATCTTCCATTTCATTTCTATTTAAGGGAATGGGTGGAACACAACCTTGCCAAATTAGTTAAAAGCTAAGTTACTTGATCTTGGAGCTTTCAACATTCTTTTGAGCTTTTTTCTGTTGGGGACTTCCATCTTGAGAAGCCAATGCTTTGGCTGAAGGGTATCTTGTGCTTTCAGGGTGTGAAGGCAAGGAGGGCTTGGAGTTAACCTCAGTCCATGGGAATTTCACATATACTGCCACTGTTTTGTGAACAATAGATTGCCACTGTTGTTCAGTCGCTCACTCATCTCTGACTCTTCTTGATTTCATGGAATGCAATACACCAGGCCTCCCTGTCTTGCACTGCCTCCCAAAGTCTGCCCAAATCCGCACCCACCATGTCTACAATACTATCTACCTATCTCATTCTCTGCTGTTCCCTTCTCCTTTTATCTTCAGTCTCTCCCCACATCACAGTATTTTCCAATGAGTCCTCTCTTCACATTCTCAAAGGATTTGAGCATCAGCTTCAGAATCTGTCCTTCCAATAAGCAATCAGGGTTGATTTCCATTAGGAATGACTGGTTTGATCTCCTTGCAATCCAAGGGACTCTCAAGAGTCTTCTCCAGCACCACAATTCGAAGGAATCAATTTTTCAACATTCAGCCTTCCTTATGGTCCAACACAGCCATACATTACTAGTGGGAAACTGTAGCTTTCACTATACGAACCTTCATAGCAAGGTGATGTCTCTGCTTTTTAATGTGCTGTCTAGGTTTGCCATAGCCTTCCTCCCAAGGAATGTCTTTTCATTTCATGGCTGAAATTTTCAGTGATTGTCACTGGTTTCCTCCAAATCTAAGGATGTTTTTCTTCTCAGTCTAATGCACAGCATTGGGATTCGCATCCAAGAACTAATAAGGCCTGAGTCTTTTGAGTTTTCAAGCAAAGACAAAATCAACCAGGAGCAACTTAGTTCTGAGCTTTTACATTTCCTGTCTTTTAGAAGAATCTTCCCCCTTGTCAAGTATGAAAGAGGAAGATCAATCCCTGAACTGATAGCTTTGTCACATCACCAATATGCGTGCTGTGCTCTCTAGAAAGTCCTCTTGGATGGGATTTGGGATGGTGTACAAAACTTGGAGAAAAGTATATGAGAATCTTCCACACAAAGCCTACTTTGAATTGTTCTTTGCTTTCAGTTCCTCCAGGTCTCATTGCAGAAGACATGTCTACAATTATAATTTTAAAGAAACATTTCAGATTGACAGAGCAATTTATAACCAACATGTGTTTCAGAGTGGTAAGTGATACCTGTTTAGTAATCTGCTTGGAAATCCAAACCTGAGATACATAGACAAACCTGAGATAGGGAAGCTGGGGGTGTTATCAAGGTCCAGAAATATAGAACAGAGTATCAGGAAAAACAACTTGCCAGTCATTGCTTTCAGTGGCTTTGAAAAAAATTTCAGACCTTGAGACAGATGTGTAGATATCTGTTAGTCCTGATATTCTCTCTGTTCACAAATACGATGTCTCCAGATTTTAGTCATGAAGTCATTCAAAAGAGGAAAAGGGTTATTCTCACTTAGCTGCCTTCACCTTGGCTTTCTGGTGGATCTGGCAGGATGCTCTGGAAAGAGGACATTTGGGCCTTGAATGTGACTATTGGGTCTCTGATATTCAGATCAGAGAAACAAGACCTGGTGAAGAAATCAATAAAAGGGAAATGTAGGACAAGTCTTGTCTCATCTCTCACTTCCCCAAGGTGGAGAGGTATGGAGAGCATGGATTGCATTTTGGTCGCTAATTTCTTAGCTTTTCTCCATGGACATCCAAGCAAAGATCTGAACTGTCACAGAGTTGAGATGTCCTTGAAGAAAAATACTAAGTAGGAGAAAGATATCAGGCATTCTTCAAAATAATGACCCTCCACCTGCAATATTAACTTCTTGTTTTCAATAATTAAACATAAATAGCAAAGATGTGTTCAGATTTGCAGGAAACCCCCACAGGGAGGTGATGTCTGATTCTGCTCACCTAAAGGTTCACTGAAACCCACAATTTGTACTTTTGCTACAAATGATGGTAGGAGCAGGAGTGGAAATCACCCAGCCTCTTTTGCTACTGTGCCTTCCACCTTCAAGGACTGTGAACTGAGGAGGAAGGACAGAAGATGATTGCAAAGGTTTTTTGGGAAAAGATTGTTGTAATTTTTGCATGTTTCCACTTCACTTTGCACATTTTTAAATCAAATGTGTAGAATGGTGAAGAAAAGCAAGAGGGTGATATTTCTTAGCATCTATATTTCAACTTTTAGCTGTTCTCAGACTTTTTGTAATGCTTTTATACATGATCTAGAGAAGGGTTATTGATGACTTTGAATGTTATCAGTGCTTGCTTTATTGAAATGAGGCTCTTTAATTTCCCCCCCCTCCCTGTTATCTACTTGGAGGACACACAAACAGTAAGGTGGTTATTTTAACAACGTCTGAACTTACTTTGAACTTTTATTTTTATTAGAGCTCTTTACTGAGGAATTTGGGAGGGAGAGCATGGGGAAAAAGCTATTTGTTTAAATTTTGATTGAGAACAAAGTCTTAACACTTGGCCATCCCTCCTGAAGTTGCTCTCCAACCTTAAAAAAAGCAAGAATTATGGGTGTTGGTGAAACATTTTCTCATGCAAGCCAGTTCTTTTTATAAATACCACTGGCCATTCTGTACAATGTTGGGAAGCCACCAGAATTGTGAAGATTAGAATTAAGGTTGACTCTAGGCAGCTTTTGCACAATTAGCTATAAATCATGACATGTGTAATGTGAGGGTTTTTCATACAATGAATCCTTCAGCTGGGCAAACCCCTAGTAGGTTATGCCCAGATCAGAGGGAAGTCAGGAACAAAGCAGGAATCTTGTTCCAAGCTCTTTGCTCTTGACACAGGTAGATCACTACCCTATCCCAAGAGAACAACAGCGAAACAGTGGAGGAACCAGAAAATAAAGCTCCAGCTTGCTCAGGTCATATCCTCAGCCAGGTAGCTTCACAAGCTACACATCACTATGTTCACCTAGCTTGCTAAGCAATAAAACATGGGTGGCCAAGCTGCACAATGACCTAAGATAATGTCCCTGCAGCTGCTGAACAAGGTCTGAAGGATACCAAGTTTTTCACAAGAAGGGAACCCATTCTTTTTAAAAATACACTCATCCTACTTTGCAGAAAAATATCCCAATGATGTGACAACATCACATTCAAAAGAGAATGTAATAAAAGTAAAGAGCTCCTCCAGCTCAGCTTGACTCCAGGTGACAGTCTTCATATATCTACTGATTTCTTAGCAAAGGTCTGCTGCTGCTTGTTCGATGATGTTGCTGTCAATGATTCAGGCTAATCTCTAGTCCTGAGCCTCTTGGTAGTGTCCCATCCAAAAAGAATCCAGGTCTGATCCCAAACCTGAGAGAGATTAGTACTGCCATTGTTAAACCACTGGGGAATTAATCATATAAAATTTGTTTTAAATTCTGTATTTGCTTGGTAAGCAAATTAATATACACACTACAAAACCATGTAATTGTATGAGATGCAAACCAACATCTGATTACCTTGGAGCAAGGAAGATGTCAAATGATCAATGGTGCAACCCAGTTTCCAATCCTGCCCTTCAGCTGATCTGAGGAAGGCATCCCAAGAAAGTTTGATTTGCAGAATGCCAGCTTTTTGAGTTGGGCTCTCTACCTTTCTGCTATTCAGGTTGTGGGGCAAACTGTCTTTTGGATCCAAGCCAGCGTCTGTGAGCTGGTTTGAACAAGAGATGAAGGAAACTGACCTTTGAACTGAAGATAACAAGTGCTGGAAAGGTGCCTCCAAAACAAAGAGAAACAAGCATGAACACAGAGAGGAAAGGACGCAGCAAAGTAGACATTATATGAAAAGCTTATTGTGTTGTAGTGTGAATAGGATAGTTGATCTTCTCATTGCAGACAATAGCATGCATGGAGTGTGACAAGTATCTTTGGCTTTTGTGATTCTACAACATGATTAGCAGGAATGAAAGAGAAAGATATTTTTATTAAAACAATGCACTGCAGAAAGACTTGTCTCTATTTGTGGTTACCTGATACACAAACATGTAAAATGCAAATTTGTGCTCTAAAATTCATCCCACACAAATAAGCTGAGCCCTTTCCCTTCCCTTTCCCATGCATTGGAAATATCTCCTGAGTAATAGGAGTTCATAGGACTCCTATAAACGTTTCTTGGCTTTGTAAGACTGCACTGTAACCCCCTGGCTGCTTATTCTAATAATCAAATGCACTGAAAGTTGAAAGAGTAGAATCATTAATGATTATCCATGCTGTTATTTTGGTAAAGTTATTGACAGATCACATGTCTAACTTTAAGATCAGTAAGGATCATTAAGAGAAAAACAGATTTGTGAAAGTTGTCAAAGATGAAATGGGTACTTTTTAAAAATATTTATAGCAATACAAATGTATTCAATGGACATCTGTCTGGATTTTTAAAGAGTCAGTATGCACTCAGTGTGCACCTGTTGGAAGCTGGCATTTTAAAATATTAGCTGGAGTGTGCACTGTTGTTTGGACTGCCATCTGGAGGAGAAATAAACAGGAAGAAGCAGAAGAAGGAAAGAGAGTGAAGAGAAAAAGAGGAAATGAATCCATGTGTGGTGAGAATCCAAATGGTGCTGTCTTGGTGTGTAAGTCGGAGAGAGAGCAGACATTTCTCACTCTTTACCGAGCTCTGCAGAAGGAAATGGAATTTAGATGCCATTTAGAAGTGATTAAACTGTTAGTTGGAATGATTGCAAAGTTTTTGATAAAAGCAATGTTTCACTGATTGTAGAGCAGATGTTTAATATTTTCTTTAAAAAAAACTGCCTGAGCTTGACACATTTCAGAAGAGATACCCCCTTCTATGAGAAAGGAAATGGAAAAGCTTCTTCTCAAATGAGGCCTCCTTGGGCCATCAGATATTCGCACTGTGCAAAGCAAAGCTTTGAGATATTTCAATCCATAATCAATCAGGCAGGAGGAACATTTGATATCTCTTAGAAAAGAGGTCTTGGGGATCTAATAGCACTAACAGAATTACAATGGTTTAGTCAAGCACTTTCTTGTGATCTGTATACACCATGATGTTTAGGGGGTGATCAACAAATATGTTTATTATTTTTGCTTTTACTGTTCTTGATTCATTCTGAGATTAAAATACAAGCTTGCAAGGAAGGACCCTTGGTACAGCTTTTTCCAACAAATGCCACATCAAAGGTGCACCAGCTCCTGAAAGTCAAATTTCAATGTTGTGGAATTGGCAACCTGCAAAGTCTTGGCTGCCCTCTAATTCTAATTTGTTATGTGCACTGAGGAGGGTCCCAAGGGAGTTGGACTTAGAGCAATGGAAGGACTGGCTCATTATATCATAACTAACTTGGTCCAGATCAAACCCAAGGAAGTACCTTGGAGAAGTGCTTACCTTTATTATGTTTTGAAAGATTGGGTTGCTTTGCCACATGTCTGAGCATAGTTTATAACCATCAACAATTGATATAACTGCATACATTTGTAAGAAACAAAATGTTCCTCAATTGTTTTCTTTAAAGAAGCACTTATATGGAGCAGTGAGGGAGAGAAGAAAAGGGAGGGTGCAGTAGCTATTTTACATTATTACAAAGAGTTACAGAAACCATTCACATAAAATTTGTGTTTTGTTGTTTTGCCTCTTATATTTGCTTCCTTCCAACAATAAAAATTATCATTTGAACATTTGTAGATGCTGAACAAGAAAAGAGAAATGTTGATTGCATTATTTTTAGCAATGTCTATTCAACCATGAATTCCTTTAATTTATGAATAACCCACCCTTCCTTCCTTCCTTCCTTCCTTCCTTCCTTCCTTCCTTCCTTCCTTCCTTCCTTCCTTCCTTCCTTCCT
>JANHZU010003217.1:304341-320543 GCA_032468055.1 Acrochordus granulatus
TTTATGTATAATTTCCTGTAAATGATAACATAACTGGATCACTGGCAAACAAGGTAGGGAGTTGTGTTTAGAGGTATTATTAAGAAATAGTTTTCTTCATACACATGCACAAATACACATATGACTATGTACAGTACTAAGATATTAGGAAAATGAACAGATATGCAAATGTTGGGAGGTGATACAGTGGTATATGGGAATGAAATTGGGAGATAGGGCAAAGAGATACAGCCCAAGGAATGGTTAGATAAAAGGAAACTTAGCCCAAGCAGGAATATGGATGTGGCAAGCAACTCAAAAGGGACACTCTCTAATTTCTTGGACCATAAAGGGCATGGGAGAAAAGAAATACTTCCATATTTGCAAGATTCTGTTAATGTAACAACACTATAAAGTAGAATTATATGATCTGGCCAGGTTTCCTGTCTGATCTACCTCACAAAGCTGACAGGACATTAACATTTTTGTTGCAATTATCATTCTCATCACCTGAAAAACAAACTTGGATATCTCACCACATTAGAAGAAAAATGGGGCTGTCCAAAAGTAAGACAGTATTTCTACTCATTCATGGGACTTCCTAGTTATACAGAGGAACTGGGAAGTATGGAAAACTGTACAGTAAAATAAAATATTTTTTTACAAAATACAAAATGGACTTAAGGATATTGTTTTGTTGTTGTTGTTCAGTCGCACAGTGGTGTCCGACTCTTCGCGACCCCATTGACTGCAGCACGCCAGGCCCCCCTGTCTTGCACTTCCTCCCGGAGTCTTCCCAAGCCCACACCCATCACACTGACTATGCTATCTATCCATTTCATCCTCTGCCATCCCCTATGGAACTCAGAAATTCATGTGCCTTGGAATATTAAGTTGTAGGCTAGGAAGACAAAAAGGCAATAAAAGAGAGACTGGTTTCCACAGGTACAAAATAGTTCTAGCTCAGACCTGGTTCTCTTCCTTTTATTTTCCTATACTACACTTTGTGATTATACAATTATCAAGCTGCTGAACTGGATCAAAAAGGATGCTGTCAGATACAATTTCCAATGAAATAATCAGTTGTGTTTGATGTGTTTTTCCCATTACAGTACAATTAATACATAATTTTACTTTGTTGAATCCTGCGTTTTTCCTGTGTGTGGAATTACTGTAATTGGACCTAAATGGAACCAAAATTTTTAAAAAGGAAATGTGAACACATTTGCTTTGAAGGGAGATAAAATCATACAAAATTACTGGTACAAAGGCATGACTTGTCTCACTAAAGAGTTTTTCTCCTTGCCCAGCATAAGCTTGAAATTAAAATTATTTCAGCACAAAGCTGGTTGCTACTGAGGAAAAGGAGCACCACTGAAGGTACAGGCCAAAAGATGTACTGTACATAAGAGATAGCAACAAGTAAGCTTCAGCAATATATGAACTGAGAACTACCAGAAGTACAAACTGATTTTGAAGAGGCAGAGGAACTAGAGATCAAATTGCCAACATTCACTGGATCATGGAGAAAGCAAGAGAGTTCCAGAAAAACATCTACTTATGCTTCATTGACCTTGCTAAAGCCTTTGATTGTGTGGATCACAACAAACTGTGGCAAATTCTTAAAGAGATGGGAATACCAGACCACTTTACTTGTCTCCTGAGAAATCTATACGCTCGTCAGGAAGCAACAGTTAGAACCAGACTTGGAACAATGTATTGGTTCAAAATTGGGGAAGGAATACAACAAAGCTGTATACTGTCACCCTGGTTATTTAACTTATATGCAGAGTACATCATGCAAAATGTTGGGCTGGATGAGATTGCCAGGAGAAATATCAGCAACCTCAGATATGCAGACAATACGACTCTAACAGCAGAAAATGAAGAGGAATTAAAGAGTCTCTTGATGAGAGTGAAAGAGGAGAATGCAAAAGGTGGCTTGAAACTCAACATTAAAAAAACTAAGATTGTGGCAACTGGTCCCATTACTTCCTGGCAAAAAGAAGAGGAAGAAATGAAAGCAGTGGAAGGTTTTACCTTCTTGGGCTCCAAGATCACTGCAGATGATGACTGCAGCCATGAAATTAAAAGACGCTTGCTCTTTGGAAGGAAAGCAATGGCAAATTTAGACAGCATATTAAAAAGCAGAAACATTACCTTGTTGATAAAGGTTCATATAATTAAAGTTATGGTTTTCCCAGTAGTAATGTATGGCTGTGAGATTTGGGCCATAAGGAAGGCTGAATGCTAAAGAATTGATGCCTTCAGACTGGGATGCTGGGGAAGACGCTTGAGAGTCCCTTGGACTGCAAGGAGATCAAACCAGTCAATCCTACAGGAAATCAACCATGACTGTTCATTGGAAGGACAGACACTGAAGCTGAAGCTCAAATACTTTGGTCACCTAATGTGAAGAGAGGACTCTTTGGAAAAGACCCTGATGTTGGGAAAGACAAAAGGCAAAAGGAGAAGATGATGGCAAAGGATGAGATGGTTAGATAAAATTGTAGACGCAATGGGCATGGATTTGGGCAGACTCTGGGACTCTGGCCTAGTATGCTGCAGTCCATGGGATCACAAGAGTCAGATACAACTGAGTGACTGAACAAAAATTGAGAAGAACAATATGGTTTCAGGATTTATAGCAAGTGAACAATTTCCCATTGAGAACCAATAAACTCCTGTGTGGAGATGTTTTTTAATTTTCTTTCGAACAGCATTGCAAGGTCAGATCAGAAGAAGGCCCTTTCAGTTAACAGCAGCTGACTGTTTCCATAATGGGCTCTAGATCAGTTGGGGAAATCATTTGTTACAGCTTTAAGCCATAGTATATGGCTCTGTAGTAATGGTGAAACCTAGGAGATCCTGTTGTTCTCTGAATGTTGCTGAAATGTATTAATTACTTTAACCTGTGTGAGGGATGCTGAGAGATGTGATTTTATAATATCTGGAGGCTTCAGGAGGCCCAGTCTTTGTCTGGACAGTCAGTCATTCATTGGTGAAGCCGCTCATTAATGGAGATACAGTACAAGGAGTTCTCTTTTGTAGAACAAACAATGTGTAGTCTGAGGAGAAAAAATGGAAGGATGGTTTGTATTCTGAGTGTATATTGTGATACCTTAAAAAGAAATGCATCATTTCTGGTTGATTTATTTAGTAGCTCTTGCCTTTCTACCACCATCTTAGTCTGTGATGCAGACCCAAAATAATTTCATTTCAGCAAGGCGGCTGCATCTTCAGGAATATGCCATCTTTTCCTTTTGGGACAGGCAGTTGGACTTTCTTAAAGGCCATAGAGGAGGCATGGCCATGGAAGAGTTCTTAGCACTAAAGAATGAAATCTGGAGGGAAAAATTTCTGGCTATTTATATTAGATGAAAAATAAGAGTCTTTCCCTGAGTTGCACTCAGAACTGAGAGTTCCTCCAGGATTCCCAAGGTGTGAATTGTCATTATGTTTAGTACTGATCTCCATAAAAGTGGAAGCACTCTGGGCACATAGGATACAGTTTGGCTGACTGGTACAAAGAACCAATTTCATTGAAATGAGTATTTCTTTACACCTTTTGATATTTGACTCTAAAATGCCATTTCATCCCTGTGTCTTCCAAGAGACAACATCTTGGAAGAAGATCAGTCTTGTTAGCTGGATGTTGTTCCAGGTTGTGGAAAGAAGCCTATTTCTCTTGCTCTGCATCTAATCTAAACAGTCAAAACCTGTGTAATAATAAAGGCTCTATTTATGGAGTGCTTTCTACACTTGCAAAAGTACATTTTCCAAAGAAGGCTCACACCTTCTTTCAAAGTGTGAATTATCTCCAAATTACAGGTTTAGTTCCTGAGGCAGGACAGGTTTAAACGGTCTGCCTAAGGCTATGTTCAGGAACATGAGTCAAAAAATGTTTCAACTTCCGTTGGAGTGGTTGGACCAGATTTTGAGTTTTGTTAGTATTGTAGTTGAGAACACAAAACCTGCTGGCATCTCATATCTTGTTCTTGAGCTGGATAAATGAAGCTGAATTGATATTTACACAAAAACTAAACGTCACTTCACTCAGAATTGGAGTATCCAGAACTAATAGTAAAACCTGAGTTTTACCTTTCTGAATCCGTGATAGAGAGCTGGAGTAGGCATGGTGTCAGCCAAGAGAGAGGACCCACTCCTTCAGCAACTTTCTGGTGAAGAGTAAAGGGATAAATGTGTATGAGAACCATCTTGCCCAGCAATATTTTTCTCTTGGTGTGCCGTTAAGACTTTGCCATGAAAGCAGGAAATGTAAGGGTTTTGAGAGTATTGAGGACCATTGTGAGAAAATCATACCACAGGAGGCACTTGGAGTTTCATAGACACAGAGCCTCATACTGTCCTGAGACATCTCAGAAGAAGTGATAGGAGTGAAGTAACATAGGAAGTCAAGCTGTTTATTTTCCTGCCTATTGTCACTATTTTACAGAGGGGCAAGTCCTTATGGCACAGTCTGTTGCCCCAGCAGCTGTGACAGTGGAGGATGCATCCTTCTGCAAAACCCACACCCCCTCTCCATTTGGAAAGGTTTATATCTACACTGGAAAAAATGACCAATCAAACAAAGAAAACCAGATGTGACTGTTGCACTAGTTCACACTAGATTGGCTTCAATTGACACAATTTGGCTAATGAGTGATGGTTGTTGGAAATATTTGGAGATGATACAGAACTTCCAGCGAAATAATATGATTCTGCAGCTGATTCCCTCCCATCTCATAGTAACAGACTTCAGTCACCATGTCTGTATTCATTAAAGCTTTTCTTGTTGATAGCAAACGCAATAAAACTGAAACCAAGCTATTTGGCAGTGTCTACTGAAGACTTGAAATGTATTTCTTAAGATGCTTTTATTGAGGACTAGTGTAAAATAAGTAGCATAAATACTATGAAGGATAGAAGTATGGCTATTATTAGTTCTGTATACCAGGTCAGAACATTTTATCCATGTGCAACAAATCTGCATGAGACATTGGATGTGTGCATGTATGATTTTTATATCTAATTTGTAAGCTATCACACAAAATTATGTATAATGAACTATACAAATATTAACATATAACATAAAAGTAAAGGTTTCCCCTCCCAGTTGTGACTGACTCTAGAGGGAGGTGTTCATCTCTGTTTCATAGCTGAGGAGCCAGTGTTGTCCAAAGACACTTCTGTGATCATGTGATCGGCATGACTGTATGCCCAGGTGCATGCAACACTGTTACCTTTCCACTGAATTAGGTGATACCTATTTATCTACTTGCATTTTTACATGATTTTGAACTGATAGGTTGGCAGGAGGTGAGGCAGGAAAGGGAGCTCACCCCATTATGCAGCAGCGCTTAGGTCTTGAATTCAAGCCTCCAACCTTCTGGCCAAAAAGCCCAGCTTCTTAACCGCTCAGCCACCACATTGGCCTCAACTTATAATATAAAACTATACTAATGTAATGTATCATATACAACAAATGCTTTGCATTGCCTCAGGTGGAACTTGTTAAATAACCATAGCATTCTCAATTTAAAGTGAAGCAAAATATCCAGGGAACTGTTCTGCTGTAACTCAAAAACCTAGTTAATACCTGAAATGATCACCCTCTCTGTCTTCATGCATCTTTCTTCCTGTTGAGTCTTCCTGTCCAAGAAGCTGTAAGAGAGCAACCCATTTTTGAGTTGGGTGTCAGTCTGGAATACATTCATTTAGACAATGTGAATTTGATCAGTCCTGCTAGAGCATTTCTAATGTTTAAAAATCCACTTCTGATTTGCCTAGGATTTCTTCCATAGTGGAATCTGGAATCTGAAATTAACGTTGAACATAGTCTTTTCTGGCCTGACATTGCTTGCTCAACCACTGTGGAAAATTTTTCAAAACCAGAATACCAGATGTAGATCTTTTCTAGGGAGGACATAAGCAATTGAATTTGGCAAGAACATGGCTTTCTAATTTCTGCCCAGAATCTACCTTGTAAGATTGTAAACTGGAAAAACACCTGTTTTATTTATGGACTGCAGAAGCCAGAAGGTAAATGTGACAGAAACTTTGGATCATTATTTGTTAACCTATTCTGTGTATGAGAAGATTATGTTGAGATGAATATGGTTTATTTTTGGAAACCATCAAAAAAAGCAAAATCCCTCTTAATGAAAAATCTCTCTTAGTGGAAATGACCAGTATTGTTACATACATCTAATGATTAAAGTCAGGACTGCTTTTAAAAAGACATTCAAGGATCCAATGATCTTCTAACATGGTGGCAAGATGACAGTGTTAATCCTCCATCCTTTGTTGTGATTGCAAAAGATAGTTAACTGGATTGTGTTGCTTATGACATTGTTCCAGGGACCAGCTGTTCCCACAAAAGCCACCTAGCACCATAACTCATGTATCATGACATCCTGCTCCACCTTAGCTGACCTTACATTGTTTAATTTTATTTTTTTAATTACAAAAAGACAAGGACATACAACCAATTCTTCCCATTTCTGGTTCTTTCCTATAGCCTCAGTTGCATACTCCTAGCCACCTGGGGCTGGAGGGCCTATTTTTGTTTTATTTGAATTACACATAGCTCTGAAATGAGAAGAAGAGGAGTTTTGAGAAGGCCCACCACTATTACCATAATCTAGCACTTACTGTGGCCATTTCAAAATTATATGATCTCAACTAGCACAAAATCTTGTAGGATATCTTTTGGTTTCTCCCTCTAAACAAAGGTAATTTCTTTCACTTTTGTATATCAATTTAAATAAATAAATCAATGCAATCAAACCATGCAGCTGTGCCAAATAACAACCAGCATGTTATTTCAGACAATTCTAAAATATAGTACAAAATGATAACTTCTGGAGAGCAGGAAAACCCAAACAGACTAGCTGGACAATAGATTGAAAAAAAAATGTCTGGATGAATCAGAAGTGTTGATCTGTTGCTGACAGGTTTGGCAAAACAGCACATTTATGCTTCTAAAGAGGTGTTATTTTATAGTGACAATGAATCATCTGATAATAGTGACACACATAAATGGTATAGCTTTGATTTCACTGTTGTGACTTCCATCTTGGAATGGACTAGAAATAGCAAAGAAGAAAATGAGGATATTTCTTTAAAGTTCTACAATAATAAAAAATAAGACTGAGAAAAAAACCTGTAAAGTTAACTAAATTGAGGCTAGATGTCAGGATATTTGAGTTATCACACTGGGTGGTTTTTGAAGTATGGCTCTTTCTCAAATCTAGGTTTTTAAATATGACCCCAGATATCTACAGGTTATGTGGAGAAATATTCCTTTCAGACATGTTGCTCAATATATAGTATTGATTTCTAAATTCATCCCATAAGAATGAGTTTTCACTTATTGAAGTCGAGGTGAGGGAGAAAAAGCTTCCTCCTAACCAGGGCCAGTTTAATCATCCTGGGTTAAAAATGAGACGGGAGGAGATCTATCATCTCTTTCAAGTTCAATTAGAAAATAAGAAAGCAGCTCCTGAAGGCCTATGTCCAAATGATAGGCATGCTTATCATAATCACACATGAACAGCTTCCCTGAGAACTAAATAAGTGGAATATTCAATATTTGCTTTTTGAAAAAGGTAATGAAGATTGTGGTAAGCTACTGAGGGAAAAGTCCACAACCACAATTGACATTTCTCTCATAGATTTCAAATGAAAGTGGGGACATTGTAAGAAAAAATAGAATTTCTTCCCATACAGGTCCCATATCTCTTCTGATGGAGTTATTGACCTAGTTAACCCTAACCTATTGAATTAACTTACTGAAATTAAGATTCAGCCACTATGTACCTTTGTTTTGTCTTGGTCAAAAGAAGACATCTCCTTGTCCTGAGTTCCTTTCAGTTCCTTACAGCAGATCCATTTTGTTGTAAAACTTCCACCATTAACTTCTCCAAGACAAAGCACCATTCCTGTGAAATCATAAGATGTGGAGGTAATTACCAAAGCTTAATGACTACTTCAAGCAACCAACACAGACAGAAGATGAAGTTAGCCTCCGTTACCTTTCTTGACCTTGGGTCATTCCTGTAGCACACATCTTCCACAGGATCCACATCTTAAGATTCTTTGCCTCTTAAAATGTTATCAGGATCAACACAGGTGGAGAAATATGGTCAGATGGTCAATGTATTGGATGCTTCCAAACACATTTTGTTCCACATAAAGACTTTGTCACCAGCAGGGTTTAGAAGTTGATGACTTATTAAGTCAGAGAAGAAGCTGTTTGTTGTCCAGTATTTTTTATGCATGAAAATAACTTTGAATTTACCCAGAAAGAAGATTATTCTTAATTTCAGATACTTCCATGAAAGGAAGATCAAACAGATTAAAAATTATGTAATTCCAATCAATCGTCTGATGATTACATAAGGTTCATCCTTTTCTCACTTGTCCCTATAGATATCTATAACCACAGGGTTCTTAACAAGAATTCATTGTGTTGGATCAACAATAATTGTTGAAAAGAAATGGTTTAAAAAAAATGATCTGGTTAAAATGATTAAAATTAATCTCTTTAAAATGTGTCTTCTTATTTAACATATTTATGTACTATAGGGTCTCCTGTACTTCTTCCAAAGAAGCTTAGATGGTCTAAAGTTGTCTGTCTCTTCCTTTATAATATCCCCTAGGCCAAGCTGAGAAAAGGAGGAACAAGGTTGACCATGTGAACAGAATTCATGTTGATTCTAGTCTACCCCTCGAGTGGCTATGCCAGACCAGTCCTCAGTAAGAATAAATCCAATATTCCCCAAGTATTTTTTTCACACACTTCTATTTAAGTCTGTTAGATAGTTGTGTGGCTCATAATCTCCTGTGTAAAGAGGTCACAATGATAGTTTTTATTATGGCACTTAAATGGAATGCAGGGCAAATTAATTTGTATCTGAAAACGCAGCAGTAAAATCCCAGGCATTTTTTAAAATAATTCCTTCTTCTGGCCTACATAAAATTATTATACGATTGTAAACTTAGTCTATATTCAAAAACCTATTTTGGTAACTGTTAAATGCCAGACAAGTTAATACCCAGACAGCGGGACAGCTGTTCACATATGCCTTCAAGAAAGGATTTGATTACCCTCGAGAAAAGTAAGAACAATGATCACACAGGCAGGTTGGCCATTGGGGAAAGACAACATTTTTAGGTGAGCTGACCATCACAAATCCTGCACTACAGGAAGAAAGTTAACTCATTCAGAACAGAAATGTTTGCACATTATCCGTCAGTCAGTTATGCAAATGCACGTTGAGATATCAAGTAAGAGACGTGCATGCTTTTTAAAAATTACAGTGTTATTGTTAGACATTGAAGGATCAGGCTTAGTTGGTACAGTTCTAACTAACAAATTTATTAATGCTACAAGGTCACAAGAATTTCTCCAACTGCCTGCAGAACACATGCACTCCCAGATAAGGCTAATGGTCCTCAAAGGGGTTGGACCTTTGGCATTTGTGCATGTGTAGTGATTCAAGGCTGATCCCCTCTTAACTCCTGGCTCTGTCCTTCCTTCTCCCACAGTTATCAGACTATGTGAAAATTTACAAAGCTTCACAACCATGAAAGAAAAAGTCCTCACCCCATGGGGTCTTTAACTCAAAAACGGGAGAGTTTAGTCTATTTTCTCTAGATCCTGCATGGTCTTTGATGGAGTACTCATTCATTTAATATCCTGGAATTCTTATTATTAATAAGAATTAATTCTTATTAATAATTCTTATCCTGGAGCCTTGGTCACATAGGGCTTGAAAACTTTTCCATGCCAAACATATATTTCCTCAGATGTAGATCTCCAACTTGGTGGGTTTGGGGGAAAATTTAATCTCCTCCTTTGCTGGAAACATCTGAGCACAACTGGATCAGATGTGGCTCTTGCATTGATATGAAAGGAATAGATGACATTCCAGATCCTTCCACTTCTGAGATTCTGTTCCAAATTTACCTTGGAAACAGGGTTAGGGTTAGGATTAGGATCTAAACTTTGCTGTAGACCACATCCAACTTCCATCCTAATTCATAATTTATCATCTTAGCCCTGGATAGTAATCCTAAGTAATATTTACCAAAAATAGAAAGCCATGTTCAGGCAGCCAAATTCCTCTTTTAATGTGACTTTTATGGCATACGGTTTCATGATCAGCAGGATACCAAAAACACAAATCATCTTAAACCTGGACCCAAAGTTTCCAAAGCAGTTATTTTGTAAATTTTACTGGGAAGATCAGTGAAAGACAAACAAACGCTTTTCTTAAAAGTGGAAACTAAACTATGTTTGCTCTTCATTGTCAAATCTGTGTGGTCTGCTGCCAAAGTAGAACTATAGTTTAAACCATGGCCTTCCAGCAACACTTCCCTGCTGAGCCACAACCCCTTTCCTTTAAAATAGCCCTTCCAAATTCTGTTTGCTAAATGCCTTGAGTTTCATCTCCCATAATCCTCAACCTGCATAGCTGCTGCTGACTGAGCATTATGGAAGCTCATGTGTCAGGAAGCAGTCAGGTGGTGAAGCTGTCTTTGAATCTGCCACAGAGAAATATCATTCCTTGATGCACTTCCCATCTCTGCCTACTTTGCTATCGGAGAGATGAAATATATCAAGAACCCAACTCTCAAATTTCGGAAAGTGTCAGTTCAGCTTGGCTGTGTCCATTTCTGCAGTTCACACAGCTTAAGGATTTCCCTGACCTTGGCTCCTCATCACTGCTCATTGAGAATTAGGAACAAAGAAAACAATGCGTGCCTGTTCCATTTTCCAGGAGAAACTGAAGAAATGGTCTCATCCTTTTTCTTTCTCTTCTCTTTGATAACTTTTCCACAGCTCCAAACAAAAGATGAATTTGTCCCTTAAGAAACCAAAGTAGGACTAACACTGAACAAGGCAATCATAATATTACAAAGATGATTGCCCTGAAATCAACAATGGCTGGATAAAAACAGCCATTCAGACTTAGATTAGACATGTAGAGATGTAGCCAAAATCCTGCTTGAAGACAAATGCAAAACCTAAATTCCAGAGGCCTTTGCATGTCATCATAGTCATGACTTTTTGGAGAAGGAAGGGAAAGGAACAAATCAAGCAAGAACAGATGGGATCCCCAGGTTTCCCTCTCAGAATATTGAAACAGTTCTGGCATTCTGTGATCCAGAGCTTATCTATTTTCCTCTGAATATTTCAGGTTATGGATTCTCCTTCCAGGATTTTCAGCAGCTCTGCTTCTTCCAAACTATCCTTCTAGATCATGTTACTGTCCAGAACATTCAGGTGCTACACACAAAGTGCTATGATAAATTTGAATGGGCCAGGCCTTCCTTTCTTAAGGTATCATATACAGTGTAGGCTACAAAAGGAATTTTGATGGGCAAAGCTGATGAAAATCCAAAGATCAGAGGAAAGTGGAAAGCTTTTGAATCAGTGCTGAATAGTGTAATGCTAATATACAGCATGCAGCCCCTCACTCCCCATTTACAGTTAGTGGTTTAAGTTTGAATGTGACCCTTATATTTAAATTGTACTACATTTAGAGACATGGAAAGGGGAAAGGGGAAGGACCTACATCATAGATTTCCAGAAGTTCCTTGCTTCATGTACACTGCCTGAGATCTCTTAGTCTTGCAGGGTTTGGGGAACAGTTCATTACTGTGCTCTGACTTTGGTGAAAATATAAGATGCAACATTGAAGATGTTACTGCTTATGCAGTAACAACCTGAGATGCAGGACGTGGGTGGAGCAAACATTATATTTGAAGCCAAAGTCTTGAGGAGAGGGGACACCTTCTCGTGCATGAGAAGCTTGGAGATCCCTTGCGGTCACTTCACTTCACAGAACTCCAAGCCCAGCAGGTAGCTTCTTGCTAAGCTTAATCATGGCATCAGAATGCAAGGCTAGTGGAGATGGTGAATGATGTTCTTGAATTTCAGATGAATGCCTTGGTAAATGATATCATTTTGATTCACTCTTTCAGGGTCTATAACAGGTCGCTTCTGCATCCTCTTGAGATTCTCTTGGTATCAAATCAGCAGAGACTTTGAGAGAGAATATGGAGACCCTCAAATGTTGGAGAAGTTATTAATTGGTGGAATCTAAAATATTTTCTATTCTGAATGTGTTAATTATATCAATCAAGAAACAAAACTATTGCACTCAAGTCTCCTGCAAATTTCCAGGCAATTATCATTCAGGAATTATAATGGGGGAACTCAATATAGAAGATTTCTTTATACACACTGCACATGTTCGTCTCTTTTAGCCACATTTGGCATGGTGCATTCAATTCAGGGCAGTGTTGTGGGCATTTCAAGCCATGTGGAATGATTAGGTTTTTGTGTAAGAGAACTTTTCTGTAACCTCAAGGTTTCCACTACCAGTAAATTCTGCAGGGATTCTGTGATCTTCAGGTTCTAGACATAATCAGTTTCTTCAAGTTTCTGAAAATTAGAAAGTCTGTTTGTTTTTTAAGAACTGAGTCAGCTTTTTTCCAGCTTCAGTGCTATTGACCAAAAACTAGAATAAAGGATTTCAAGAACAGGGACCTAAATGCCTTGCTTCCCACATCCTTCCATGCCTGTTTCCACCATAAAGGAAAGTTTTTAAGATCAGCCTGTTCCACCCAGGAATATCATAGCTTCACTGGACAGCCTCTTGCAGTTCTCTGGAAATTAAACTGCATCTCTTGCCCTCAAATATTACCCATAAAAATGTAAGCATGGTGATAGTTATTTAAAATAATACAAAACAAAACAAAAAAAGAATCACAGACTTGCCAGCACAGATCCTCATCACAGCTCTCAAGAAGCTTTTAAACACATGACGAAAGGTGACTTTGCACCTGGAAAACTTCCCCACATAGCAACTGTTCAATTTTTTTCTTGTATGCCAATGCACACAGATCAATGCACACACACACAACATGATATGTAAACAACTACATAGAACACCTACAGAAGGAGAGGTGATGAGAATATATTTTCTTTCCCTTTTGTGTGAGTTAGAGTGAGAGTAGTTTTATAATTTAAGGAGGTGCCTTAAGTTTGAGAGTGGGGATAGATCGAATGATGTCCTTTGTTCTTTCTTTTGGGGCAAACGGAGAGAATCCTGATGGTGAGATGATGTTCTCAACCCGTATTTAGCATTCTGAAATCAGCAGATGTGAAGGTGATTCCAAATCAGTTTTGATTTGCTTTGGAGGAATTAGGAATCCTCAGTGCTGTTGAATGGAAGTGAGCCCAAACCATTTCTGAGGTGCCTAGAAATGAGATATTTACCAAGCAATTTTAACAAAACAAGGCCAACTTACCATCCTATGTCTTAAACCAATTTTCAAATTCTATTGCTCTGCAAATGTAGTGGAGTAAAGCTCACATGATTTCTAACCAAATGCCAATTAAGGATTCAGGAAAGTATATTCCAGAAAAGAACTGGAGGCATTTTCACACAGAAAGTTGACAGATCCATGGTAGTTACTGTGCTTTTCAAAAATAGGAAGGAGAAAGATTTCTAATTTATTTTGGAACTAGAACATCAATATTTTAAAAGCACCCCTCTACTGGGTGATAGGTAAAGTCTAGTCTGCCTTTAAAATTCAGCTTCCTTGCAAGATAAGCCAGCATTACCACTTTGCCATACTGTTATTCAACCACATACAGTATGTGAACTGGTTCTCTTTAATAATTTGTAACTCTTTTGTTTTTTCAATAACAGGAATCCTGGGCTGCTGGATCATACATAGCGCTTGTGTTTCCTCTATCACTTGTTGTATGAACTAATTATTTAAGTGGTTTTGTTTGCTCAATCTCCCTTTGTGAAAACAATGTTTATTATTTGTTTGTTTGTATCCCACCTTTATTATTTTATAATAAATGAAAACCCAGAAAGTCGAGAGCTCAAGAAATGCTATGTTTTGGTCAAAACCACCCTCAACTTTGAGTCAGCAAGATCTTGGATGAAGGAAGAGATGTCTGTTCTTCCCAATGCCTAATATCTGTAAAGGACCAGATGGATAATCTATGGATGGCAGTTAGAAAAATCAAAAAGGGAGGCCCATCGCACAGTTGAAGTTGCACCAATTTTCTGAATGCATGCTGCATGTGATGCACAAAATAAGGGGTGGACCTTTGATTGTGCAGGCACAGCTATTATTTTGACTTTTTAGTCCCCCGTGGGCCCTCCTGAAGGTATATGTCTTTTCACATGAAACTTTGAACTAAGCAGAGGATAAACCAAAACAGTATCTGAAATAGCCATCCACGTAATTTGATAATTTGATCAGCGAAGCATCACCATCATCATCACACTGGGACTTTTAGGCATTCCAGTTCCAGTACATCTGGAAAATGCCAGTATGGAGAAATCTGCTCCTAAAATTCAAGTCAGTTACCTTCAAATATGGACTGGGTAGTTATATGTTGATTTTACACAGGTAATTCAAAATCTTACATAGAACTATTAATTATCTTGCCAGGAAAGAAATCATATGTTTCTCCCCAGTTTTCCACTTCCTCAGGTATCTCTTATTCTCATCTCAGCCGTTCTAGGAGGTACTTCCTCCCACACAGTACTTTAAACTCTGCAATTGCCTGCAGGAGTGCTTGTGGGTTTGTTTGCTTTTCCCTTTTCTATAGAATAGGACAATTAATGTTCTTTACGTGCTGGAATCTCACTCTTCCCTCTTGCAAGGCCAGTGGGATTGGACTTGTGAGACCATGTGGCCCATAATGGACAAAGGGAGGATCTCTGAAAAAGGCCTCCTCCCTTCCCTGGAGTAAATTCCTGTCTAAGTAATCTTGTCTGTACAGGTGTTGACACAAGATGTTCCCAGATGAAAAAGAGGGAAATGACACACAGTGGGTCATGTGGCAACTGTTGCAATGTACTACAAGGGAGCTTTAGAAAAGGAAGAAGGACATTGCAGGACAATTTTAGGCAACTGGATTTGAGACAGAGTCCCTCTGGGTCAGCTGAACTGACTCCCGGGGTCAGAGCCTCAAGGACAGCTGCATAATTTGGCATACAGAGGAATGGAGTGGCTGATTCAGTTTGGGCTTCCCTGTAGTAATCTCAGATTCTGGCAGGAAAAGAAAGAAATTCCATTCTTTGGTATGAATGAGCACAACACACGCCTAACCCTTTCTGCTAGCTGTGCAATCTTTGGGACTTTGGAAGCATTTGCAGATACAGCCTACATTTCTATGGCAGAAAAACTCAGGGTGCAAGCTTCCTCAAATGCTGAAAAGAGGCTGGTTGGATGCTTTTTAAGAACTGGATTTGGGAGCAGAAGCTAAATCACAGATGGTTCCTTAGCTGGGAGAAGATGCTAATCTAGTCTGGCAAGGTAAAAGATTTTTTTGTGATGCCAGAAGTAGCTCTGAAGAACTGTCTTTGCAAAGTTATTATATTTCAAACTATATTTTAATAGTTCCATTACATCTGATTCCTGATTTAACATCCTTTTCAACGTGCTAATCCTATAAAGTTTAAGACATTTTAGGTAGAAGATCTCCCTTTCATACTCTAGAATCTTTGGGGACAAATCCAAATATACCCAATTTTTCCAGAGCCTGTTGTTCACTAACAGATTAATCTGCAAACTTATGAGACCATCCAATTTATTTCCATATCATGAGAAGCTTCACCCAAAAGACAGCTGCCTATTCAAAACCCAGGGGCAGCTAGCCTGGAGTTCATTGTAATGAGCAAGCTGTCGACCTTTCCCACACGTTTTCTTTATTGGCTGTGGGATTTAAAAGATATGAGTGCACTATGGGCATTTGGTATTTGTTTGACTCCCTTGGGCTATAAGTGTATGTCAGTTGGCTTGTTATCCTCTGAGGATGGATCCTAAGAGGGATCTGAAAATAAGGAGAACCAAGTCACACAAGTTTTACCCCTGAGTCTGAAAGCGTTTCATCACAGTTTGAACCTGGGAATCATATTTTTGCATCTATTCATGATGCAAAGTCATTATATTAAAAGAAGTGGGGTCAAAAGATTATCTAAGAATTAAAATGAGAAACTGCACAAATCCACCCATCCGACCCACTTACTTACCTATCATCTATTTCTGTTATATCTTTTCACTGAGGGACTAGCGAATTGGGCATTTAAGATGTTCTGTCTTCTTAGACTTTCCAGTGTAGTGAGTGGTGGAGATCCCCTCAGTGGTCTTGAAGCTTTTTCTTGACCAGCATATGAGCT
>JANHZU010003217.1:341019-351318 GCA_032468055.1 Acrochordus granulatus
CCTTCCCTTCCCCTCGAAAACAATTGTATGACAATTCAACTGCATTTATTGCTTTGTAAAAAGAATAGGGCTCATCCCCATCTGATCTATTGTTCATAGACAGGCACTTTTCAAATGACTTCACCTACATAGGTTGTAAGTGTTCTCAAAGAAATTTGTTAGCTGACAATCATATTATTATGAATCCATGCATTTATCTGCCAAGGACCTTCTCTGCGAGTTAAAGAAGTGGCTTTTTCCATGGGATTCTTACCTACAGATTGTATGCAAGCTGTGCATAATTTCAAAAGATACCCCTTTCCCCATTTTGAGGGAAAAAAATACAAGATCTGAGCCTACAAATGAAGTTACTATGTTTTATCTTTCTTTTCATATTCTGTGAGATACCTGCTCTATCTCACAGAAAAAGATGTATATGAACTAGCTCAGAATCCTTTTGATCTTCAAATCTAAGATTTTCTTCTGCTCTTGTCAATCTTGCAGATGCAATCTGCTGACCAGTTTCAGAAGAAAACTCAGAAGCATAATGATTATTAAAAAGTTGACCATATTCTTCAATAACAACTGTACAGCCTCAATACAACTCTCTCGCAATTAACTAATCAAAACATCTATAAATATTCTCATTAATCCAGGTCATGATAAGTAGAAAAAATTGCAAAAAAAATTTTTTTTTATAATTTTTCTTACAAAGGCAACTGGATTTTAATTATGAGATGTTATTGGAGACATTTCGTCTTCTGGATAGAAGCCTTCCGGATAGAAGGCGAAATGTCCCCAATAACATCTTGTAATTAAAGTCCAGTTGCCTTTTTAAGTTTTGCAATTTTTACAACTGATCAAAACCTGTGAATCTTCAAATCAATAGATGCACTGGATTTGATTCTATTTGGTCTCTGAGGTCCATTCATATATCCCTGTTTCTAATTACTGCACTTGAGAAGAGCCAATAGTGTTTAAAAAACAGAGTCTTAGTTTGGGGTGAGCTCACATATCTACTAGATGGACTGGCCAGCTTCCAATGGACTTAACTGGAGTATCATCTTCAATTCATATTTTATATGCTTTTAAGAGTATGGAAATAACAATACTGCTATTTACTGCTTATAATTGGAAGCAGTGAAATGTGAAATGATGACCTATGTTACTCCATTATCATTTCTTTCCATTTATTTTCCTTCATTATTAGCTGAGGTTTATGGGAGCTGAACATTTTCTGAAGGCCAACACTTCAGTCAAAACTGAAGACCTCCACCTACTGTTTTTGATGGACTCAAATTTCCTTTATTAGATGGATGCCACCTGGCCTAAGTCCTCTCTCTACCTACAGCTGTGCCCCCTTAAATCAAGTATGGATGTTTATATGTCCATGTACCTCCTGCGAAGGAAAGCACACACACACAGCTGATGAGAGGCTCTAAATTTTCAAAGCTAGTAATACATTTGCTCACAATGAGATGTTTTGCTGGAAAAGTTGGAAGGTTAAGCTTAGATTTTATTGTTTAAAGAAAAGTTAAAATTAAGTAGAAATGGACTCCTGAAGGATCCAAAAGGCTACATTACACATGACAACTTTCACAGTGTATCCATGATTTGTTCAAACATTGGGTCCCCACTATTACCACTGTTTGGTACGATTTCCAGAATAGGTCCAAATTTCAAAGCATTTACTATGTTTGGAATAACTTTTGAGTTCAGGGAAGCAGTATTTCTTTAAATTTTGAGAGAATGTTTTCTTTCTATTTTGATCAGCTTACGGAAATTAAAACTGATTCTACCATTGACTGACTTATCTTAGATACATGGAACCAAGTTGCAAGGTTAATTGATGCAAATGGAGTGGATTTTGACAAACTGGACCAATCTTTCCCATTTAAAAAAGTATTAACTGTGTTTTGAATGTTTTACACTGCATTTTCTTGCTGATGACAACTTCTAACTTTGTTTCAAACCACTTTTCATGGCAATTATTTACATCCTGTGAAAAATTCTGAGCTTGAAAATATTTCTTCACAAAAACATATATATTACAGAACATTGTAACTTTTACAAGTATGGTCAAATATTTTCAATTCAATTTTCTGGATTGTTTTGTTTTGTTTTTTGAAGATGCAGTATCCATTTATGATACTGAACAGGTACTGCAATGAGTTTGATATCACCATATTGAAAAATTCCAATGGGCATAACCTATTGAGTAAACTATGCACAGTTACAGATATTTTAATGAAATTGTGAAAATATAGCAGTCTTAAATGTATACATCTTCATCTATAAAACACAGGCAGGGCATAATACTATAATACAAGCTGGTTTCCAAATATGAGAAAATTATGCCTATAGAATAACTATTTCCACCTTTTTAAAAAATTCCTGAAAGCCTTACTGAATCTTAATTCAGATCACACACATGCATAAAATTAGCAATGTGCACAAATGAGGAACACTGGACATTTTCATTAAGGTACCATTCCCAATTATGCTTAGAAATCAGAGCATCAGATAGTTTTTCCAGGAAAAAGGGCCAAAAGTATTAACAGAAAAGTCTCATGATTTGTCTTCCTTTAAGAATTTAACTGTTGTCAAACATATTCCTACTCAAACATAGATTTGAAGAAAATATTGCTTCAATCTAATTCTGGGAAGTTAATTGATATAAATATCACCGTACCACTGACCAATTTATGCAAGGAATCTCCCTCCCCCCATATCAATATATCACCAACCACTTGATATTAGATTCATTTCGATTATTTCATTCAAGTAAACATAATGCATGAAGTAGAGGATATAGAATACCGCTTCTTAATTCTGAAGATCTGGTGGTGAAGATCTGCTTTCAAAGTGCTTGATACTTTGTAAATAAATGGATCAAAAGAGGTAATAAGCTCAGGAACACAACACTGCATTGAATTGGGATCAACATTGGTTGTAACTTCACAGTAGCACCTGTAGCATCTTGCTCCTTTTATCAGCATCAGCAGCACAGGCTCATCCTTTTTGGGGAAGGCAACTAATGATGCAGGAAAGGGGCAGGCTTGTATTATGATGTGATAAATCTGCTTTCATTATCTGACCTCCCTTGCCTGCCTCTCCTTCCCCTCCCCCAGATATGGCAGGAAGATAATTTAATCAGTTGCTTTCTGTTTGCTCAGGAACTTGCAAGTTCTCTATAGTGAACATCTGTCCAGTAATGATGGGGTGTCCCAGGGTGCATTCACAGACCTATGAATTGAATCTCCCATATGGCTAGCAGGGAGCAGGATATACAATTCTCCTCTGCACCAGATAAATTGACCATGTGTCAAGATGCTCTGTGATGTAGCTGTTTTCCCCAGGATCAACAGACAGGCATGGTGAATTTTGTCCGGCTCACATGAATGAAGGAGAACAGTTTGAAACAATCTGGAGGATCCAGTTTGGTTTGTGATGTTCAATTCGTTAGCATCCCATCATAATTACTTTTTTAATCTGTACATTTTAAAAATGTACAGGCCACTGCGCCCCACTTTAAAAAATTGTGAGATTTAAATGCTGTTAATTTCGAAATAGGAGAATGTATCCATATACAGGAACATTTTCTGACCATTCCTAAAGGTGATCTCTGAACTTATATAATCCAGTTTCACCTGTAAAGTTTTATGTAAGGTTCTACAAATTGGTTTAAATTGCCTTTTAAGCAATGTAACCAACTGCGGTGTAACAGAAAAAAGAGAGTTCCCGCTTTCTGTTTTAACAAACAGATAACTACAGAAGAGATGCCTTTGCATCATTTCTTCATTCCTAATGGAATTTTATTGTGATGGCAAGCTACTTTTAACAGTAGTGCTAAAAAAGAAACTCAGCACCTCCACACTTCCCTTTGTGAAGGCAATTGGTTTGCCTACTCATTAATCTGCCTAAGAGGGATGGTTCTTATTCATGGAAAAGTTCTAATACTGAAATTTATTGAACCATCAGAATATATCAGAAAAAAATGGTATATAGGAGATAACGCTGGCATTAATAAGGTTTCCACAAAGAAAATCTATGTTGCAGCTGCAATGAAAGAAAATCCATGGGCATTGGAACAACAGCAACTAAACAAGAAAAAAAGGCATCTTAAAGGATCCTTGCAATATTGATTAGTCCAAATAGTTCCCACACAACAGTCCACTCTCAGAATCAGACATGCAAATTTTCCTAAAAATATACCATACTGACATCTAAGAGAAGTATCAGAGCTATTCAATGCTTTGGATTTCATCTCCAAAAAGTGTTGAGGGTTGTGAATGCTTCTCCTGCTTGCTGTCCCTGTAGTCAGCAGGATGCTGGTATTTCCAGGTGTGCAGACAGGGCAACTTCTGTGTGCTCTGAAGCACCTCTTGGAGGCTGAATATGAAGCCCTGAACAGCCCTAGAAAGGTCAGCCTCCTGGTCAGTCCCAGACCAACCATTCTAGCACCATGTTTCTAAAGTCCCTGTGCCCAGATAGGTCAGGACAAGGATGCCATCTCTTCAGGTTCCTATACTATGCCTGAGTTTGGAAGATGTACAGTACCAGGAACCACTGGCAGATTTACCCTCCGCAGACTGGCCTTTGCATCCTTTCTCTTTGACTCAGTCTTGAGAAAGAAACAAAGAGAGAATTGTAGAAAAAAGCATCCTTTCCAATTTCCTTAGAAATTGGCAATTGTCAACTGCACAGCAGAGAGAATATGAAAGAGGCTAATTATTTTATTGAGTTATAGTGTCACAATTAAATTGTAACTGTTGTTTTGATAGACATATTTTTCTCTAAAATGTTGCTTTTCAAGGACCAATGCAACTTGAAAGATCACTTCCTATTAATTTTGAGTTAAATTGATTAGGTCAACATGTGACTTGATGAGATTAATCTGTGTAGAACTGAAAACAATGATTCTTGATTAAATGCTCAGGAAATATCTCTAAACAAAAACCACCCAGTTGAGTTCCCTTCCCATTTCTCTTCTCTGAAAAGAAATGGAAACACAGAGGAATGTTTGATGGTCCACAGCATCAGTCTCCTTCTCATAAAAGATAAATCTATGTTCCTAGTGAGCAAATCTGCCACAGGAACATTAGCTCAAAAGACCTCAGCTATAAAAAGGTTGCCAGATAAGTCAACACCAATTTTTTGGGGAGACAGAAAAATACTCTTCTAGGAATTCTCTGCCATCGTTCCTAAATTAATTTGGTCTTGCTAGAACTACAGTGAAGGGTTGGTCAACCTAACCTTCCAGAAGAGTCATGAACTTAAGAGGAAGTTAAGCAATAGAAAGAATAGAATGAGTTTAGCTGAAACCTGCCCACTGTGTGGATAAATAATGTTCCAAGACCTCTGCAGTTGGAATGGCCTCTATCTGGAATGGCTACTGCTGGCTGCACACAGTTGTTTCCAAAGTGTGCAGCTGGGATGGGAGGTCAGTGCTGCTGCACAGGATCCTTTGATTCTGCTCCTATGTAAAGACATACAACAAATCCCTGACTGGCTGAATATCTTAAATATCTTAGGTGATCAAGAACACTAGGATGAATAATTCCAAATAAATCCACAAATACTTGTCATAGTAGGGTGCAGTATTGACTTAACATTTCCTTTTGTTTCACCCATCTAGGTTCAAGTCTTCATATAGTTCTTCAGTTCTTTATAATGGATTATTCATTTAGTCTAATCTCATCATGCTCTCAAGGAGTTAGCAAACTTTTCCAGCCCAAGACAACTAAGTCTTGTGCCAAAGAGTAATTACAACCAGCTAGATGGAAACTGAGGACATAAGTTGCTCACCATAACTCTCATGATATTTGCACATGTTACCTGAATGGCTATGTGTACAGCTTGGGTAAAAGGTCTATGGTGTGGTGTCAATGCATATATGTATTTGAGCTGTGGTGTGTGTGTGTATGAATTGGCCACCCATTCCTCCTACATTATTTCCAAAGGCCCACAGATGGTTCCTAATACATTCTTATCTTAAATAACACTGAGAATCCAGGACTGTCAGTTCACATTAGTTATTAAGACATGGTGGCCCACAAAATGCTTAGTCATTTATTGCAGTCTGCCTCATCTATCAGGCACAGAACAAAAAAGCAGCCGCTTCTGGTCTTGATCACCAAAACAGGTGCAATGGTTGGCATTTCTTAGGGACATTTCAGGAGAAGGACGCCCACTCTTTTACTTCCTTCTAAAATTCTCTGCCATCAGTTTATACCATCTCTAAAAATGGTTTGTCGATATATATGGAGCTCTTTGGCCCCATCACTCCCTACATATTTCTGGAATGCCTGATGGTGGTTGTTTGTCTAACCATGTTGGTTTCTGGCCAGCCCAATCCAACTTAGCCATAACTAAGTCTCACTAACCCCGTACCATAATTCCACAGAGTTAATGTAAAATTATTTTTGCCAGAGTGACACTCTTCATTTTGGAAACAGGAACTATTTTCAGTTCTCTTGAAATTCTTAACATTCTTCCTTATCCTGATGCATTAAATTACCTTTTGGTCACAGAGGTGGTTAACTTCAAAACTTAGAGGCTACAGTCTTAAGCACAATTATACCACAGGGGTCAACTTAGTGGGAGAATTCACACACTCACAGACACACAGAGAGCTTATGAGAATTATAGTACCAATCAACAGACTGACATGTGAGCATGAATCATCACAGATCATCTCCCACAAAGCAGAAGATTTATCATGCCATAACATGGATATGTTACTTGTTATATGCCATAACATGGATACGAAGTTACAGAGTTACTTCGCATGGGCAGTTGTGAATAACTGTTGAGAAATCCAAGGATGAGAGATGGTTGTTTGAACATCTGTTGCTTTCAGGGAAAGATGCTGAGGACTGATTTGTTGGTTTAGAAAGGATGGGCCCAATCTTGGTTCTACTATGTGCCCAGGACTTTTTAATGAACTCTTCCTATCATAGATTAAGCAAATGGAAATAACATAGGTAATTTCATATTGAAATATTATGGATGCCTGTTTTAAAGACTCTAGCAAAAACAGAAAAGAAAAAGATTTAGGAAGTTTTTAAAAAAAAATTAGTGGCCTCTAAAGTCCAGCATAACAAGAAAGAGGTAAATATGTACAAATACCACCATTTTTATTGCATAAGTGTGCTGAGAAATCTTTTTCACTTCAAGGAGCTTCATTTTTTTATACCTCCTCTTTCCAGTCTGTTCAGCTGGCTTAGGAAATTTTTTTCAACAATTAGGCAGGATGATGTTCTGCAGTGTTTTAATAGGGGAAAAATCAATAACAATAATAAAATAAAAATAAGACACACAGCAGCAGCAAATGAAGAGAAAGCTCTTGAGGACTTGATCTTTTCTACGATTTATGACATCCAGTCTTCGTAACAGCAGAAATTCTTCAGGAGAAAAAAGTGTGATGGTTGAGAAAAAAATACAAGCCATAAATACTTTGAAAATGATGTGGGTTAGAAAATAATGCCCAATTTTGATGCATTTTGGCTTTTATCCCCAGCAAAAGCTGATGCCTTGGGCCTGTGCTGGATAGCCTGCTTAAGGTGGGAGGGAAGATTGTAGCATTCTTGTTCCTGCTTCTTTGTGAATATGGGACAACACAGATCGCCCCTTTTGTGCTAACACCATCAAAACAGGATTCAGTCCTGCTGAATGCACTGTAGTTAAAAGAGATCCAGCTCTTGAAATTAAACACACATATATATATAGGTAGCATTTTTCAGACCAACATGTGCCTTCGGCGGTGCAATGCCAAGTGATCTGAACGGGAAAAGCTTCGGTCACAGTCTGCACACTTGAACGGCTTCACTCCTGTGTGTTTGCGGTAGTGCCTTGTTAGTTCATCTGAGCGGGCAAATTTCCACGTGCACCCTTCCCAGGTACATTTGTACGGTTTCTCTCCTAGAGAATGGAGCAAAAGAGAGAAAAAGAAATTCATTATTGGATTGGCCTCAAAGAGAGTGGCAGGGTGTCCAGAAAATCCAGAGCTATCAGAAAAAGCAAGTTTGCATAGAGTTTATTAATTTATTTAAGAAGCTTATATGGCCAGTGATCTAATGAACCATAACTGGCTCACATCATCGGTGATCAGAAAACCAATAAAAATCAACATTCAACCCCTCAGCTCCTAACATTCTAAAGCAACATTCCCAAACACCTAAAAATCATAATCACTGGATTCCAATCTCAACTGTCTCAGCACCTGGAAGTTATAGTTCAACTACCTTCCTAATTTGGTTTTATGTTGCTATCTCTTGGGCTGTCAATGTCAAAGCCATGATCATGGACTGGCTCTAAGGGAATTCTGGTATAGACTCCACCTATGTACCACTATCAAACACAGGAAAAGATTTTCGAGAGATCCATCACAAAGGAAAGTTAACTCTTAATCAGCTGATCCCATCAGCTTTGACCATAAGTGCTGACTGGGAGGATGAGACTTGCCAACAGTATCTTGGGATTCTGGATTGGACAAGAATCCCTTATCCTCAGAAAAACTTCTCTTTTGAAGTATTCCCAGGATTGGCCTTTGCACTTCTTTTGAGAACTCTCTCTTCCCCTTGCTTGAGACCCTTGCTTGAAAGCCAACAAAAGCTGGCTGACAATAACTTCACAGTCCAAATTTCATCAAAACTGCAAGAGAATAATAAGCAAGAGATAGGTTGAGATTTCTATCATTAGCATTGCACAGCTGTCCAAGAAGTAAATAAAACAGTTGCTTCCGAGAACACCAGTTTTAATGTTGAGATACTGGATAGAAATGACCACAATATATTAATAGTATCAACAGTGTGTTCTATGGTCCTGCTGTGGAGTTATTTTCCTTTCCAGTAGCCAAATATGGACAGATGATTGAAATATTTTAATTTGTATCTAGAGGTCCATTGCACTGGGTGCAGGAATTTGGCAGCTGGAAGAAGAACAGGCCTAAACTACATGACAGGTGGTGAGCTCTTTTTGACGTGTACATATCACTTATTTGACATACCCTCACCACAAAACAGCTGGCCAGTTATGCCACACAAATGAATCAGGATTTCATATGACTTGGCAGAAGGCCTTGTGAGATCTTTAGAAGCAACCTAAGGAAGGAGCAATTCAAATTAAGAAGGAAATGTAAACACTGAAATGTCAGTAGCCCATGTATTTAGACTAAAATTATTAAACATTTTCAGCATATATTATTTAATTTGATGCTCATTCATTTGTTCTCAAGTCAGAAAACCAAAGAGGCAGTATGCTTAAGCTAAGAAAAGAGCTGATGAGAAACAAAGGACAAGCCTGCCTATTTGTCTTTCCCTAGTAACTAAAAACCAAAGCTTGGTCAATACATAGCAGAGACTGAAATTAAAAAGCCAGATTAAATTTCCCTCAATTGAACTCATCTGCTGGTGAGTTCACACCCATACAGTTTCCTTGTCAATAATATTGTGGTGGCTTGTTATCTTTGCCTTCTGATTTTTGACTTTCATGGAAGTCTCCAACCAAGTCTAATCAGTCCTGTTTCTGCTTAGCTGGTGAGTCCCACAAGGTTAGCCAGATGGTGCTATCTGTTCTCCAGAATCCATCTTGATAATTGCAAGTTTATTGGGAAAGAAAGAGTAAAGACCATCTTTTTACTAAGTTTTTGTCTGTCTGATTCTCCCTTTACAGTGTATATATTAATATTGGCACTGCATGAAAAGCCTGGCTTGAGCAATGATATCATTTCTGCTCACGTTTCCCTTTTCCAGAAAGGGCCAGTGAAAAGGCCCACCACCCAGGATAAGAAGAACAGCCCTTCCTGTGGTTGTTCTCCAGGAAGTTGTATTCACGTGGATTCTGTCTCTATGCATTTAGTACTCAGTTCTTTTATTACTACAGTTTCTACCTATCCATAAGTTTGTTAAAGCATTGAGAGTGATTCCAAATGCAAATCATGAATTATATGAAGAAATACTTATTTTAATCTGCCTTTAATTCCCTACCTATCAGATCTACACACAAGACATGTGATAACTTGTAAGGTTATTGTAGCAGTCAGAGTTACCTTACATTGGAGGATCACCTGAACCCAAATAAAAGTTCAGTGGCTGTACAAGCTAGAGTTAATGAGAGATTCAGATTTAACAATAAATGGATTAAGAACCTTGACTCTGAAATTGGTAAGACCTCTAGCCACTGTTGCCACATCTGAATTTCTTTCAATGCAGATGGTCTTCTCTTCATTACATTGATAGAAATACAGTGGTGCCTCATAAGACGAGATTAATCCGTTCCGGAAGAACGCTCTTAGTGCGAAATTCTCGTAAAGCGAAA
>JANHZU010003217.1:415663-435152 GCA_032468055.1 Acrochordus granulatus
GGTTGCCATTTCCTTCTCCAGTGGAGTCCTGTAGCTCATTTTCCACTAGATGTCCAGGATCCCCAACAACATCTAGCACGGTCCTTGTTAACCCAGGCAACGACTGAGCCGGTATGGATTTCTGTAATTTACTTCTCATATTTTTATAGGTGGGAGAAACTCTTTGTCTGGCTCCTCTGATGAGACCTGTCCAGTGTGGTTGAACCTCTGGCAGAGCTCTCATATACTTCAGAGCACACAAGCCCTCCCCCCCACCAACTACAGCAAGGTGGTGCCTCACTTGGGGCCTCTTCCAATAGGCATCCACTATTCTAGTCTAAGATCCCAAGAACAGCACCTTCCTGTGTCCCTACCAGGTTTCAAGCTTCACTTGGCTTTTTATATGAAGAATAAGGCAAAAATAAAAGAAATGCTGCAAAGCAAAGATCAGCCTCCAGCATTATCTTACTTCTGTAGGTAAACACATCAAAAGAAGAAAACCAACTGTAAACAATTCTCTTGAGATGCTACAAAATATTTATATGCCTCCCAATTAATAATACATCTTTGTTCCTTTATAATGTGAGCCTCCTGCATTCATGAAAACACAGGACTCAACCCCAAGCCTGTGACGGAGTTTCTGTAAGCTGGGAGTTTTGCACACACATCTCCCTGGGAGTTCTATTCATCTAAACCCCATAATATAAGCCTCTTCCAGCACAAAAGCATATCACTAAAGTTTGTGAGCATATTCAATGGGGATGGAAGCATGGACATTGAGGTTCTTCCCAACTTTAACAGACAAAAACTAGGCCTATTTGGCCTATGTTGAAATCTGCCTCATCCTCAGAACAGGTGACAATGGAGAACAAGCAAAGAGGCAACAGTAAAAAAACAGAAGATACATTCAACTGATATATAATTTGATATCTAATGTACCCAGATACATTCTCTAGATTTTATCAGCATAGGAATATCAACTATCACTGCAGACATGAAACAACAGGATGGATGGCACTTGGGACTGAAAAAAGAAAGCAATGGAAGTGATGCCAGACAAACTAGGAAACTGCTACCCGAAAGTTTCTCTCATTGGTAGCTACCCAAACAGTCAAGAAAGAGACTGAGATTGACTTGTTTAGTGGGGAGAGTCAGGCATTCTTATATCTAGGATTGAAGCTCAGACAAGGTCAACCAAGGTCATCTGGAAAGGCCTTTCACAGACACTGCCTTGTCCCTGTTCCACTCTAGAAGTGTATGCCAAATATATTTCTCATGGCTAATATAAAGAAAAAAATAGCCTTGAGAGATGTGGCTATTGCTAAGCCTATTTGGGTATTTAGGAGATTTGAGGAATTCCTAAGTAGGCTTAGCAATAGCTGCATCTCTCAAGGCTAATTTTCTCTGTTTAGGAATAAACTCTAAAAAATAAAAACTGGATTTAGGAGAATATCTTCTTCTGATTCTTCATGAGCTGCCATTTGCTTTGTAGGTTTAAGATTATCTGAATGCTGCACTGCCATCAAGGAGAGATGAGAAGACATCTGTTTTAAAGGACTTTTCCAAATCCTCAGCATCACACATATCTCATATAGGAGTTAATCTGAGAGCCTAAGTTTTCCTGGCTATAGATGCCAGTTATATCTACACCCAGTAATAGCTCAACTACAAATCCATGAAATATAAAGCAATGAAATGGTGAAATGTGGACAGAGGGGGAAACAACAGCAATGGGTTTATGCTATTGCTATAGATGTTCTAATATGGGATTTTCTGTAAGCCATTATGATTCTGTTTGGATTTGGCAACAAAGAAAGAAAGACACCTTGCTATGGACAGAAGAGACAGTATGACACCCTCACTCCAAAGGAGACATCAAGGGTGTCATGATATAGATAGCAACCACTGGCTCACATAAAATCTACCCAATTGTCCAATTAAATTAAAAAAGAGCTAGTATGCCCATAATGAAACATTGCAGTTTTGAACTGCCATGTTCTGCTGAATTTTATTGAGCTTCAAATGTTATTTACTAAACAAATATGGTTGCCCAGTTAAGAGCAATCTTTACTGAAATAGGGAACCATGAAGGAAGAGATCAAATCTGCAACCTCATCTGCAGTGATGAGACCTCCTCCTTCATCTTTGTCAGTGTATTGAACTTGCTGAACTAAGTCACATCTGCACCCGTGGAAACCAAGGCCTCATCACAGCAGGAGGTCTATGGAATGGCCATCCAGGAATTTCAAAACCCAATGACTTTGGTTATGGATTGAAAAGTATCTCCCAAGGATTAAAGCCTTGTGCATTGGACAAAATAGAATGTTTTCCTGTTTCAAATATACTGCTTAAACCTTATTATTTGGTCCTTCAATGAATTGGGCACAAATGCATGATTTTTTTTTCTGAGCAGCCTTTGGCACTGAAAGCATTTGGATTATTTTGCCAAGGAATCAGGAGTAGGGCAGCCTCATTATCCTCTTTGATCAGATGGACTCTTTGTTTATTCCAGAGAGCATAACATACTGAATCTAGTTAAAAGGAAACAAAATGATTAATAGGAAATAAGAGATTTTTCTCCTCTTGTTGTCAACTCTAGTTCTGTAGATTTAAGAGAAGTTGTATTTCACAGAGAAGGATGTTTTTTAGCACTGATCTGATTTCTCTTTGTATATATGAACACAAAACTATTTTGCTATATTAAAAAAACATATTGTCTAACCACTGGTGCTACTAATTCAGAACTACTCCTCCCACAAAAGCCAGAGATTATTTATTCCAAAATGTTCATACTGTGAACATTTGCTGATTGTATAATGAAGCCAATTTTACTTCCCCTTCACATTAAACTGAGTCACACATATCTCAACCACAGCTTCACTGACATTTTAGCCTGATCTTCTACACCATCAATGTCAGTACAGATGTAGATCAGCCTACACATTTCAAGGAAGTTAATAGATCTCCAAAGTTCTACTGATTTGACATGTCGTTTGTAGGGACCAATGAGCCCTTCCCAAGCCAAAGTTTCCCACTACCTCCACCACAGATATGCTCACATACCAGCAGGGAATTGCAATGCATCTTAACTAAAAAACATCCTCAATCTATGCTTTGAAAGAATATGCTCAAATGTTACTCAGGTTCTTTCTACCTTCTCAGAACAGGCTCAGACAAACTCTGACAATACTGGGAACAACACTGTGTTGCATATAATCTAGCAATGGTATCAGGAGTCTACCTATTTCTTGAGACCCCTGTGGGACAGTTTATTGAATCTCCACAAGTTTAATCAAACAAAAGTTTTAAAAAGGTAATTATGCAGATTTTGAGATGTCATAGTTCTGTTATCAAAAGGAAAGGAATTCAGCTGTGAAGAAGATCGTACCTTTCACTGTGAGTGTCATACTGGCCATAAGTGTGAGTGAAATGTGATTGGCCTAGTCTTGCACTTCTGGATTCCAAAGGAATGAAAAATCTGGCCTTGATCTAAAGGCAGGTTTTGGGAAATGAAATTCCCTTGGGAACATTTTGACCACATTTACTAATCAATATGGTCTAGGTAGACAATCATGGAAATCTTTCCAATATGTTAAAGGAAAACATGACTTTATAAATTAAATGGTACAAAAAGGAAATAAAACATACTCAAACAATAGTGATGACAATAAAAATAAACACAACTCTGAGCTTAAGATTAGAAAAACTGCTAAAACTTAAAATACATAAGAAGAGAGGTTCCTGCTGGAGAAGGTGATTGTCCAAAGTTTATCTTGAATTTAATCTTGGGCAGTGTCCCTCTCCTGATATCCCTCCCCAATGATGTGCGAGATATCTAGGTGGCATGGCTCCTACAATCTCAAATGGTATTAGAGAATCACCCCAGTCAAATTTACTTCCTAAGGCTGGATGATAGCAGTGAAAGCATCTCAGCATCCTCAAATATCCTTAGTAGAGAAGTTACCACTTTTATGACACTTTCCTTTGGTGTATTTTCTGTTTATCAGTTATGACAGAAATTGGCAAAAAAGTATTTCTGACCCAAATCCATAAAAGAGATGTGTAGACATGTAATTAATGAAGAAAGAAAGAAAGAAAGAAAGATTGATTGTTGGATTGTAATTAATTTTATACCTTATATTTATTTTTATTTATTTACAATGCTTTATATGATTTCAATGCCACTGAGCCATATTTACAAAACTAAGTAATTTAAAAAGTGCCAGAAAGATATATTGTATTTTTGATAGAGCTTTATTTTTCCTTAGCATTCCAAATTCTTTGGCAAGGAAAATTAAAGTTCCATACTATTTAAATTAATCAAAATAAACAAATGTGCACATTTTATCATGCATAATTTATCCTGATTTTGCTAACAACTCAAGAGCAAGGCCATTATAAAAATGTCAACTCCATTTCTATCACATCCTAGCTTTTCAAATTTTAGCAAGCATGATTAAATTATACCTAAAAGCTAGAAAATAGCTTGGAAAACCCAAACATAATGAAAAAAAATGATATTTTCTGGAATCTCAATTCTTTAGCCAAGATTAACCTATTGCATTATAGAATCAAGGTGGACATTATGACCCTTAAGTCAACTTGAACAATATGGAAGACCAACTATGGATGTAGCCAATATACATCAGAAATCATATGATCTGGGTCCCAAACAAATGTCCTGTAACAGAACCTGGCAGAGAAACTTGGTGGCAAAAAGTTATCTTTCTTGTCTACTCCTGGAAACTTATTAGAGGTCCCTGAAGTCATCTAAGGAGTGCTGTACAAGAACCCCAGGAGAAGAAGTCCTGAAGAACAGGGAAGAGGAAGAAGTTGGTATAGACAGAGATCAGTCAAAGATGTTAGGAGCTACAACTTGTCTGCTGCTGGAGTCATGTGTAGGTTTCAGCTCAGTAGGTGTACAAGTGTTGGTTGTATATTCCAGGAAACACACACATTCTCTCTCTCCATCCCAAGCAGAGGATTTCAACCTGTGGCCTCAATAAAAAAACAATAATGACACAAACCTTCTGAACCTTTCCTGATGTCATTACACCAAAGTGCCAGGCCATGTCTTAGCAATGTGTAGTTCCCTTTCCAGCCCCTTCTGCCTCCAGGTATGTAAAAGAGATGAACATCCAGTGCAGCATTTGTTCTGTTGTCATCTCTGGAAACCTACTGAAGCTTATCAGTAGAATTTATGGTGCTGCTAGATGAGGAATTACAACATTGCTGCTACAGTATTCCTTTGTAAAGCAATTGTGTCCATTTTTAAATTAGAATAAGCCTCCATTATAAGCACTATTTTTGTTTTTCAGTTTCTCCATTTATCAAATGTAAGATTTCTTTTTCCTCTCCCTCCTTCAAAAACCTGGTATCTTTCCTTATAGGATTTTTTATATAAAATTCAGCATTATTCCATTTTCCCAAAGTTCTTTGAAATCAGCACACATTAATTGAAATAATAAAAGAAATCCTTGAAAAGAGATAGCTGCATTTAGTGATTCACTTTGTCCTGCAGCTTGTAAGTTTAGGCTGTTCAAATGTCCTGTATTCCCTAGAAAACTCAATTCAAAACTTAGCTTTCTAAAATGAGCTCTATCATTACTTCATGCTCGGAAAATATATAAGGATATAAAGAAACTTGAAAACTTCTGTGGATATTTAAGCATAATTTAAAAGTAGTACATTTGCAATCACTTGATAACATCTGGAATCTCAGAGATAGAATACAGTTTTTTTCCAAGTCATCATGATGGAAGCAAACTACAAGCCTCAAATCAGTTATTTGTTGATTAACACTGTTATATGTATCAAATTATATTTGACTGACTTATGTCATATGCATACTTAGTTGTATCTCCCAGTGTTAATTTGTATTGCAAGGATATTACATTAGGTTAAAATTCACTCTGAAGGGGGATCATCAACCTTGAGGGTTAGCATCACATAAAAGGGTAAGATATGAACTGTTTAAAAAAATGTTTACTTCAAACTCAAAGTTTGAAGTTTCAAAGTTACCCATAAGTGCAAGATTAAACCAATATACACTATGAATCATCAAAAATTTGGTGGCTCACAGATCCATACAACAAGGTATTCTCTGTTGGTGGTTTTGAAAAAAAATTGCATCAATTATAGATTGCTTTTGTAATATTCAAATACTTTGACATCACAATAGTATAAAAATGCCCCAAGTTATTGTCATGTATGATATGGAATTGATTCAATAAGAAAATCAGTATTTGATTTTCTTGTTGAATCAATTGAAGGTTATTACTAAATTGGGGAAGAAATAGTAGACTAAAGACTGATGATTGCAGATGAGAATGAGAAGCTCATTCTCATGAGCAGACTGGCTCCTTCGACCCTCTCTGGAGAAAGAACAATAGGTGAGACTGCCCACGTTGCAAACATCGGGTGAGTGCTTTCAATTCTTGTTGTTAGAAAATGAAACTGTATCTTTATAAGCTTTAAGAATTTAAAATAAATAGGAAAAACCAAGACAAGGTTTTGGCTTCAGAAAGTTTTAAACAGATTAAGATCTTAGAAAAAGTTGGGCTGTTTGATTTTGAATATTAAGACTGAAATTAATTTTAAAGAATAAATACTTTTTCATGGGAAAGAACAATCTTTTATATTGGAGACATAATAAGATAAGCAACTTATAATGGTGCTTAGAGATACTGTTGAACGGCAAAAGGATTTTGAATCAACCAATCCAGAAGAACAGATTTTACAGAAAAAGATTTCCAAAAAATCTTGTTTATGTAGAAATATATAAGCAAGAATGTATCACTGGATATACAAAACAAATCAGATGAGGCTCTAAAAATTAAGAAATAAATAAAAATGCCAATTCAAGAGAGTAATTGGAAAAATTTCTTCTTGCTGGACTTACAAAAGTGGCTTGTTTAAGTTTTAAAGAAATTCAAGACAAAGGATAATGGTCATTCAAAGTTATCAAAAAACAAGATTGTTTTATATAAAAATAATAAACAAAGTTGGCTTATTTGATCAGGGTTAAAATGGGATATGTTATTAATTTGGGGAGTTCTTTCTAAGCTTTCTGACATCTGGACTGAAAAAGATGTTGTGTATTGAGAGTTGTGACTATTTTAGGGCTTTATTTGGACTTTTTGCTGACACCTGAATTGAAAAAAACAAGTTTATTGGACTTGCCTATAGTTAAGAGTTGAATAATAGGATGAAGAGTTTTATATTTGTTAACTAAAGGAGATGAAGAGATGGTGAAACTCTTTATACTTGTGATGAGGGTGAGAAGCTGTTTTCTTGGTTTTTCTTTTTTCTCTTCTTCTTTTTGTTTTCACCTTAATTCTCTTTTTTTCTTTAGTTTGTAATATCTTTTATTATTGGACTTAAAACTTTTAATAAATGTATTATTTTTACAAAACCATTTTAAAAAGGACCAACACTATATGACTGATCCATCAGAATGCCAATGCTCAGATTTTTCAATGGAAATATGGAATGCAATGCAATGGTAACATTCACACATCTGCAAGAAAAAATACTTTTGCATCTTTCCTATTTGTCTTATGAATTACCAACCCAGTTAACATACTTTTAGTATATATCTTTTGGGGCTACAAAAACTTAGTAATGTTTATTGCAAAAACAAACTTGTGCCCAGCACAAGAGAAAACCTTCCAACATACCTTTGTAGTTTAATTACTATTTATATTTATTCCTACCTGTTAAACAAAACAGAAAACAATCTTACCACATTTTGCTTTTGACATATAGTAGAATAGCAGTCCTAAATTGTGGAATGAGGGTGATGTCTCAGATTCACTGCCTGAACCAAGACTGAAGATGGCTGAAGTATTGTTCTCCACAGATGAAAAATACTAGTTTTTGTCTTAAACTTGACTGGCTTGTTAAATTGCAAAGGATCTTTCTTAAGCTTGCTACCATCTGGATCAAAAGCTCTTGTGAACAATAAAGAACTAAGTCCAGTTGCCATGAATTAGAAGAAATACCACAGCACCAGCTCCTCTTCAGGAAGCATTATCAGCAGTAATTTTGGCCAACAACGATCTACTTGGGGAATCAATTCCAAGAGCTCGCTTAGTTATACAAAGCCTGAACTAACTTAAGCCCTAATTACCTGTAGTGCTATCTCTTCTAACATATGATGCCCCATCACCAGGCCTTCAGTGGAAAACCTTTTGGATGCTTGGCCATGAATAATCCAATAGCAACAACAAAGACTTCTTTCTCTGCAGCAAGTCCATTGTGGAATAGGCTTCCTGCCGTTTCAGACAAGGTTTAAAGACATATTTATTTACCCAGGCCTTTTAACGTTATAGTTTTAGTGTGTGCTTTATATCTCTTATGTTCTTAATGTTGTTTTTATGGATGTTTTTATTATATCTTCGTAAGCCTCTCAAAGCCATTAAGGAGATGGGTGGCATATAAAATTTCTCAACAAATAAATAAATAATGAGCTGTGTAAATGTATTGCTACCTGATCTGCCTCTATGACCTCAACCTTGACTAAAGATATAATGATGGAAGAGTGGAAGGCCCTTCTGGCCTCTCTGCAGGGACATGCTCTGCTTCAAATTCTTCCATGCAAGAAGGAAACTGGGTGCAGGATCTGAATTAGTGATAGCATAATACAGCCTCTGCTACTGCCTCACAATACAGGATGTGACAGATGTTGTAAATTCCCAGTCCACCATTTTGAGCTCATCATCCTCTGCTTTGTGTGAAACAGTTGCTTTGAATGAGGAGCACATTGTCATGAAGACTTTAAGCCTGAAAGACTTCTCAGATGTTCTATAGAGCCTATTTTGCTCTTGAAAGAAACTGCTGCATAGTTAAATGTGAACAATGTTAAATTTCAGAATATGTTAGTTAATAAACAAATGGACTGTGGGAGAATGGCTGTGCCAGTGGAATGAAGGATGCCAAAATTGGCTCTGGGCCCGCTGCTCTAGTAGAGACCTATAAAGTCCAAGTCTCTGTTGAGGTGAGCTTAGCTTCTAGAGACAGTATGGATGTGACCATTCTGTTCTTTTCAAAATGTCTTCCTTTGGGACATTTGGCCTACAAATCTGGGATTTCTCCACAGTCTCCAATCACATACAAACCACTCAGCGTTTTTTGACATATTTTGACTATCTGTGGAAAGGAATTTATGAAATGAAAGAGGTAGGAACTGCTACTTTGCAGTGAGCATTTTCACACCTGGTTTTTGATCTGTTAGTTGGACTTTCCTGTCTTGTCCAAGTGTGCCTCTCTTGTCTAGCCAGACTCTGCATGTCTGGACATCTTTCTGTTAAAGTTTTTCTTCTTTTGAGGATGGAAGGGGGAGGAAAGAGTGCTAAGCTTTCCCAGTCATGCATTAATTATTTTATGCAAAATGTGTTTTCTATATTTAGTTTAATGCAACATTGGTTGAGTAGCATGAATGGAAGAATAATATCCAGTGATGATTCCATAAGGTTTAATTTCTTCTAGTCTTCTATCTCAAGCAAATTTGCATCTACAGCCTTCTACCTCTACACACTTCCTGCAGAAAGAAAGAAAGCTGGAATATGTTAAAGCTAATGCCAACAAGTCAATGAGAAATATAGATTCTTTGATTTCGGTGGTTAATTATTCTGACTGAATGCAATCATGTTTCCAGTTTATTCTGAAATTATGTGAACATTCAGATTTTTCTGAGGAGGGGACATGTCTAATGACAGCCAAGAATCACCTTAAATGAAAGTGGCACTTGGTTATAATACGGTTTTCCAGAAGGTTCAAGACAAGAGACTTTCAGTGTGGCTTACAATTAACAAGCCCTTTGATGGAAAAAATGGCCTCTGCTGCTAATCAAAGAATCCAAGACAACCCCCAGCAGGCATAATTCTGCCCCTTTTTGTTTCAGAAAATCTTGACAGAAGCCAAATGGTTTCCCCCATTCCTTTCTTCTAACGAGGGAAAGGTTATTCTGCATGACTCTCCTAAAGATTTTGGCATTAATTAGAGAAAGACCACACACATCCATGGTCAAATAGTGCCCCCAATTTGTACATTTACTAGTTTCCCACACAGGAAAAAAAATCTTCCTCCAAAACCAGCCTTCTGCACTCTCACTTTTCTTCACCCTCAATGGAGTAATTTTTCATTCTAACCTAGTCCAAATTTAATACAATGCAAGCAGTCTGATCACTTCAGCTGTAAAATACTGCAAAAAAAGTGATGGGAGTTAAAGATTTAAATCAGTCTGCATTCTCATTTTGTGATGAAGAAGACACACAGTATACAAAAGAAACAGATTTAAGGAATATAAAGACTACAAATGTCACCAGTCTATATGACAATCCAGTTGCTCTGAGGCGCCATCTCATTTAATATAAATGTGTTACCCAACTTGCTACCCTGAACTCTCAAAACTTCAACTTCTAGGAATTTTGGAGATCAGAAACATCTGGGAGTTGAAATCCAAAATATTCAGAGGACACTGGATGGAAGACATTTAATAATTGGGAGATAAGATCTACCACCTTCTATTTAGTGACATGATTTGGGGAAGGAACACACCAAAGTTTAACAGCTTTCTTGTGAAAGTTTGGAACTAGATACCACACAATAGAAGGTGAAACAACCATCAAAACAGGTTTACATGTCTGATTCTTTCATATCCTTGAAACCTGAGGAAATTTGATAAATTCCTTTCCTTCTCCAAGAACAACTACAGTGGAGTTGTGGAAAGAGATGAAGAGTGTCATTTTTGTAGCACACAAAGAACATGTAAGAACCAAACCTTTTAGACCAATGTTCATATTGGAAACTTTTAGCCCAAATCATGAAGATATTCACAAGATGGCCGCCATGGGAAATACTGCCAGCAAAAAATATCAATTGTCCTGAAGGCAAACTAATATTTTTCCAAGCCAGCCACTCAGAATATTCTTTGCTATTTTTGTGTGCACCCGCCTGCCTGCCTGCCTGCTTCCCTTCCTTCCTTACATCCAAAAAATGAAATTTTGAATATTTTAATTTTTATCATGTACATGCCAGCCAGAAGCATTCTCAGAAATAAAGACTAAGCCTGAAGCTGTCAACAATGTGTTTGCAACACACTGGCCTCCTACTTCACTTTTTCTAAATTGGAAAACCTTAAATTATGAAAGTTGAAGCTCACAGGCATTATGGCAAAGATCTGTAGGAATTTCTGATTCCAGCCTCCAGAAGATCACTGGATCACAATATCTTTGACACTTACTCCTTGGATTGTTGGTGTCCTAGGACAGCTACAGTCCTACCAAAAGAAGCATGCAGTAAATCATAAATGCCCTAAAGGACAGATCTGTTTCTTTGTCTGGTTCTGTTTAATGGAAAGGTCAATAAATGCTATGAGGGTCATAAGAAAGTCATGCTACATGAGTCCTGAGAGGATCTGAAATTCACGAGAATGTTGGCCCAAGCCTAGAAAGTTCAAGGACGGATTCACACTTATTTAACTGATAATGACATGGAGAAAAAAATAACAGTGCAGAAATCCATCAAAAAGGGCTCTGGACTCCTTCCTTCTGCACAACCCTTTCGCGCATGCACTTTTATGGGTGGTGCCACATCTTGTACTCCACTAAGGGTCCCTCACAGTCTTCCTATTTAACAAGGAATTTGTTTCCCAAACTGAAAATGCACCTTTTCATTTAAAGGGCTATATAAAACACACAGATAAAGTGTGCATACAATATTATTATTTGGCTGGAAATTGAATTTTAAAAATCCAGTGTTCTACATTCATTTTTTTTCATCTACAAGTGGATGTATAATGGAACTATACAAATGCTTAAATCAATGGTTTAGGCAGATGCATTTGAACAAAGTATGGCACCAAGTAAGGACTTAGAGCTTAGTGTTGCAGCATTTTAGGAGAACAGGTCTTCTGAGGGTGTTGTCTATGTCCTGTAATGTATAATGACACTCCAGAAATAGTTTGGAATCAGACTGAAAATGTGGGTATTGGCAATTAATTAATGCAATTTCATTAAGAACTTTACATGCACAGTAAATACTTTCAAACTAGTTCCCCTGTTTTTTCAATCAACAAAAATGTTTCCTCACTCACTTCAAAGGAGATTCCAAGAGCCAGTCCTTATTATCTGAACACTTTGCTTCTCTGCCTACTCTGAAATAAATTGTTTGCCATTAACGTACAGGAATTGAGTTTCAAATCATATGTATATATTTATTTGTTGTATGTAGTATTTTCTAGGTAGTACAGAATAACTTTAAAAGTATTATGATACAGAACAAAAGAGTAGGTTTTACAACTGCTTTTAAGATAATCAAGATGAAACTTAAAGGAGTCCAAAGGCCAAAAGAGGACAGGAAGGCAAACCCAAGCAGGAGAGGATGCACCACAGGGAAAAAACAGAGCAAAAGAAGGATGAAGAGAGGAGAAGACTTTCCTAACAAAAAGAAGTCAGAGAGCATGGATTCTCCACCATGACAGAAAATGACTTTCCTTTCACCCTATTTGATTGGGTGAGTTCCAGGACTCCCTGACCTTCCCTCTTGTCCTTGTTCATAACAGATGGTGCATTAGAGAGCCTTTGTCCCTGTCATCTTGCCAGCATCCGTGTGGCAGCTGTTAGAAGGCCCTGAACTGTCTATTCCCACCCAGAAAGGCCTGTTCTGATGCTTAGGTAGGCTGTTGTGACATCTAAAGTTTCTGCTTTGAAATGGGGGATACCTCCGAACATTTCATGAAGAAAAGGAGGAAGTGGAGGGAGAGGGGTATGCAGGCAAAATGGCAGAAGAAAAAGGGGAAGTTGGGCCAGTGGCAGAAGTGGCAGTTTAGAAGAAACCTGAGCTTCTGGACAAAGGGAAAGAGAGGCCAGCATAAGTGGGGAGGATTTAGGAAAGAGGGAGATGAGGCTAAAAAGACAAGCTTATTTCTGGGATTTTGGGACTGCAATCAGCCCAGCAGGGAAGCAATTAGAAAAATCTGAAAACGTCAGGGACAGAGAGTAACTTCTCTCAGAAATAGCATGCCCTGAACAGCTCCATAGTTTGAGGAATTCTTGGTAAGGACACAGATCACCAAACTGCATCACCTTTGTAAATCAGTGCAATATTTGAGCTACATGATTTCAAACTAAGCTGTATACTACTAAACTCTCATCATGTTTATCTGTTTGTTCCCTCAAGTTAGTCCACACAGTGCATTATACTGCAATAATTTTTTAATCATGGTACTCAGAATCTGCTAACTTAAAGAATACATGACAAGAATCCAGGACCCAGTACTCTGTGGAATTGACATTTCCAGAATGTTCACGCCAGTTTTATTCACAAAGTTGTGGCCATTGCAACGTTCCCCTGGTCATGTGATAATTATTTCCAATGTTCCCTACCAGCTTCCCAAAAGCAAAATCACTGGGGAAGCCAGCAGGAAATCAGAAGTCACTCTCTTTCATACTCTTTTTTTTTGACCATCCATGCTCATTTTGTTTCTCTGTTTAGGTAAGTAAAAATGATTTATTGTTTGCCACTGCAACCATTTTTTTATTTATGATATATATTCTTCTTAGATAATCATGGGACCAGCTAGCATTAGGTTAAAAAAATCAATGTAAAATTTAATGTTATTTCTGGTCTCTTCAGACTGCACTACCTTTCTCTCGAAGGATGACCCAATGGGTCACAGGGTTGTCTAGTTCTAATAAATGTCTTCCAAGGATTAAAGATACCTAAAACAGAACAGAATGTTCAGAAGGAACAGAAACTGGATTCCCGTTACCATGGCCATTCAGAAATGGCAAGGAATTATTTCAGATCTTTTTCAAGCAGTTTTTACAATAGTGCTTTGATAATTGCAGTGTTAAAAGAACAACTTTTCTTCAAAAACTGGAATTGCAGAAAAGTCTAGACAATCAATTCAGAAATAGAACTGTTCCAAAAAGAGATCACCTAATCCAGCCTTAAGTTGTAGCTCTTTTCATGTAAAATGTTTTGCAGCCTTAAAAGATGTTCTTACATTCATTTGCTTCCCCAGGTATTTCCATGATTTTCAAAGGAATATATTATGGTTTCACTGAAGGCCGTACTTCACATCTCCCCATTCAAAGTTCTTCATATTCTGCTTTGACTATAGAAACATACTTTTATGTTCCCTTTTTGGTCTTCATGAAATGTCTTGAATTTGATTTGACTTCAAAGCATCCCAGTTTGAATGAAAAACAGACCAACTGAAGCACAAAACAAGCCATTTCAGCCATTTAGAAGAGCTTTGAGCTTGAAAAATTTTCAGTGTGGAATACCCCTCCTTCCAAAGGTCAAAATACTTAAAACAGTCAGTCTAAAGCCTAAACAGTCTTAAGACTAGTGTATTTTGAACTATAAGTCTTGAATTTAAAACTTTTATAAATCCTAGTTCTCTATATGTTCACTTTACAGACAAAAGTAAGACTCATCATAGAAGAAAAGAATAAATAAGCCCATTTTTAGACAACATTTAAGAGCTTGAAGATAGTATTTCCAAATATTCTTTTAAACAAGCCAGGTAAAATGAGGCCTGGTAACACTGTAATTTTTTTACAGTCACCCTAGAGATGGAGAAGTACTATGTCTAACACTCCTTTTTGTGTAGGGAGGATTCAGCTAAATTTAAGGAGGGCGTCCTGAGAGAATCAGCTGACATTATAACAGGCTTTGTACAAAAAAATATGAGCGGCTGTCTTTGGATCAGATCAAAGGTAAATTGAGTCAAATAAGTTCCAACACAAGCCTCTCAGAAGCTTACCAGCAAAACATAAACCCAAAAACATAAAATGCTGTTTTCTTCCTGTCCTTCTAGTCTTGTGGCCATGACTATAATCCTGCAATTTTGAGATGTGGACATGGAGAACTATGAACTGGTTTTGACTGAAGCAAGTAGATAGACCAGAAGTTGGTTCATGATAAAACACTGATGTTGGCAGCCTCTTTAGAATGGTTCACTGGGCAGCTCCCCAAATTCCTTTCCTAAGAATCCAGTTTGTAGAAGGCTGAGCAGTGTTGATGCTTCAGAATTAAAGGGACTTCAGAAAGTAAAGAATGGTGTCAACTCAATTGCCATGGCCAAATGCTCCTTCAGATAAAGCTCCTCCCATTGAATATAGATGAGAATGATTAGCTCTGGAAAACACTCTTCATGGAGAAAAATGTGTCCAAAGGAAGCAAATGAGTAGGGATGAGATAGCTGGCTGCACACAGCCCTCCTCTTCCTTCTCCAAATGCTTGATCCTGAAGTCCCAATTGTAGAGGTGCCCACTCAGGAAAACAACTTTTCTGCCAGAGCAACAGGTTCCTCCCTTTACAAGTTCCAAAGAAAGAACTGTTCCCAGTCTCCCCAACCATCCTCCACTTCAATTAAATCTGGATCACAACCAGAGATCTCTCCCATCATCTTGATCTCTCTTGAGGACATTTGGCAGTGCAGTTTGGAGTCCTGCTGCCATTTTGATGAATGACAAGAAATCATCTCTGTCAGTAGCCACCAGATTACAGAAAGGTTCCCTTCTTGCCTCTTCGCAGTACCACCAAGGGAACCATGAGATGAGGATCACTCAGACCCAAATGTAAAACATTTTACACCATCTGCAGGGCCAAAGCTGACTCCCAAGTAACCACTGACAGTCTCCTCCTAGCCTGCTCATTCCCTATTCCATTTTATTTCCTTACAATGATAAATCATCATGTGGCATTTTTCATACCACAAATTAAAATTTGTTTTGACAGTTTCACGAAAGGAATTGTGTTGGCGATGCATCCCTTAATTAAAGGAAATACTGAAAAATTATATTTAACCTCCAAAGGACTGATTGAAATGACCTCAATTCATTTATCGCTCCAAGAGATGCATCTGCTTATGGAGCCTCTGAATTTATATGAGGTTAGTTGTTCAATATTTCTATCCAAGGGAAAAAATATAAATAATAACAAGTCATTACTAAGTCCAAGTCCATATCTGTAAGAGAATAATCTTCATTAATGAAATGTAATGTGTTTCGTATTAAGGTGGAGTCTTCCTCAAATATATCTCATCTGTTCAAATGATATCTTTATTAAAGTCTGATGAAATCCAATTTTAGGCAAAGGAAGCAGTGGCACTCTATAAGTATGTGTGTGTGTGTCTGTGTGTTGTATCTATATTTGCAAAATGACTTCTGTTTCTTTGTCAATCTTTGGGACTGGACTCAATAAAACTAACACCATTTATAGTAGAAATTCACTTCAGACTAACCCCCTTAAATCAGCTCCATCTGTAATCACACTCAAACCCTTTTATCTAAAACATATCTGGTTTAAAAAAAAGGAGCTTGTGCCACTTTCATGAAAATTCTGTGTTCAATAAAACACTTGCAAAGGGCACCAATAATTTTTTTTTTCAGTGCTCCCTTGCACAGCAAGGTGACTGGTGTTCCCTTGCACAGCACTTCCAACTCAGCATGCAAGTATCTGGAGTCCTGTAAAACTCCTTAGAAATTTATTTCTGACTCTCCTGGAACATGGGAGTTACCCCCTGCATCAGGCATTTCCCAATTCAAGATACTAAGAGAATGCAGATTTTATCATTTTTGCTGCTTCTGCTGCATGCAGGTCTTGAGGTGACCCTCTTTTCCAACACACCAATTAGAACAAACTCTCCCATAGGTTGTCACTTTTCTTTACTGTTCAACAGCCCTTTCAAGAAACTGCATTACAATATCACCAATTTCATTTGAAATGGGACACTGGGAGGTTGAGAACAAGTTGCAAATGTTCTTGGGGAATGACTGCAATGGTCACTGGTCCAAGATACCATTTTATCCAAGAACAAGCTAGTGAGGATCCCTCCCAGGACACCTGTCCCACCACCAATCTACCCAGTTTTCATTTTTTATTCTCTCAAAATGTCTTAGTATGACAAGATGCATCCTTGCAAATAGACAATAGCTGGCGTTTGATCCCATAGCATGTTGGCTTCTTCAACCTTGGCATTTACTTTTCACTCTTGCTCTTTACTCCCTCTCCAATCTATTCTGGAAGACTCCCCAACCCTCCACAGCCATTTAGGGGGCAAATAAGTAGGGTTTTCAGATCCGATCTGCAAAAAACTGGATTTGCACAAAATGGTGGAAAAAAATTAAGAGTTTTCTGAATTTCTCTGCTGCCATCTAGTCCTTGGTGAGATTTTTGTAGACCAGATATCGTAAGATAAACATATAAGACTACAGTCAATTAATCTCTTTCCTCAGGATAAAGACCAAAACTCCCACCACTATTATAACTACTTCAGTGAAAGCGTATTTATTAACTATTTCTATCCCCTACTACCATAATCTAGTGGAAGATTCCTCTGAAAGAGACACTATGATTTCCATTGGACTAAGCACACTGTATTAAATAGTTTGTTTAATCTAAGTAATATAGGTTGTGGTGTTCAATGTTCAAAGGAAAGGTAATCCCAGATTTACAACTGTGAATGAGCCAGTTTGGTCTAGTGGTTAAGGTAACAGACTAGCAATCAGTAGGTTATAAGTTCTAGTCCTGCCTTAGCTATGAAAGCCAGCTGGGTGACTTTGGGCCAGTCACTCTTTCTCAGCCCAACTCACCTCACAGGGTTGCTATTGTGGGGAAAATAGGAGGAGGAAGGTGCATTAAATACGTTTGCCACCTTAAGTTGTTCATAAAAAAATAGAGGTGGGATAAAAATAAATAAAATAAAATCATCCATGAGTTATATTTCAGATATGAACCAGATCTCTACTGAGGAAATGGTATATCAATATTATTTAATGATGCATTTAAAAATTGCACTGAATGGTTTTTATCTTTAATGCAGTTTTGTTGCTGTTGTATTTTTTCTGTTTCTTTCTTCCATTTTTATTCTTTCTTACTTCTCTTCATTTTTATATTAAAGCAATAAAAATTAAGAATTAAAAATAAAAGCATCTGGTTAATGTCTAGAAAAATGCTTCATTTTAGATTGTGATAAATAAATAAGAATCACAAATCTTCCTCAAACAAGAATATGAAGTGAACATAGACTTCCTTCTCAGTAGAAATATCTGAAGCATTTTAGAAAAAGACAAAACAATTTTGTTAGAAAATACTGCAGATCAATGCATACACAACTCAGAAATATGATAAAGAAATAGAAGAATCATAAAGTCAAATTTAAATATCAGTGTGTGGACTAAGAGGAAAATTGTTTCAAGTATGTCTAGGGAAATGTGAGAAATTTCAAAGGCAGTCTTGTAAGTTTTTGGAAGATTAGCTAAATTCTCAGAAGAGTTTTCTCTATGTTTAGTTTAAACCAGCCATAAAACATCTCAAGGAAAGATCTGTAAAACAGTATATACTCTGTATGTTCTAAACTAACCTGCTGAAATTAAATAACAAGAGGACTTACACACTGCTGGGCCCACTGCCCATGAATCCCATAGGTTCTGAGCTTCTCCTCATTCTTTGATCCTGTCACACCTTCCACCTTCTCAATTTCTTCTCTTTCTTTCCAATATCTCCAGAGGTCTTTGGCTCAGCTAGAGGAACTTTGTAAGCCCAGCACTGAATGGATGCTTTTGTGCTTCTTCTTCAGAGATGTAGGAGACTTTAAGCCTGAAAATCAGGGATGGAATTCCTCCTGTATGTCTCACCTGCATCCAAGGTATATTTGCCTGGAATGGTGATGAAGGTCTTCTCTTCAGTGACACCAACGTGATGAATTTCTAATCCCTATCTTTCTGTTTAAAATATATTGACATCTGATTCTACTAGCATTTTTAAAATTGATTTAACTGATTTGATCAGTCAGTGCTATTTGGGCATTTATAGCATATTTCAAATGCAATAACTGAAGATATTTTTATTTTGTTTTTCCACACTACTGTAAAGGAAAGAGGAAATGGCCTTGAAGCACAGTAAGAAGAGCTGCTACCAAGGCAAAAGTCAGATAAGAGGGCTTGAGCCCAGACCTAGAAAGCAGCATGACTAAATGTTTAGACAAGGCTTTCTCTAGTTCACATGTTGATAAAAGAATGGAGGGGGAAGTGCAAAATTCAGATGTGCAAAATTCCATTACTATAGCCTTACACTAAAAGTAGTCCTGATGTAGATGGTTTCCTAGTCTGGAAATGGCTACCTTGAGTGGCTGATAGCTATCTTATTAACCAATTTGGGCATTTGCAAATGGAGAAGAAAATTGTGCATTTATTAAATACGGAGAAGGGAATATTGAAATTCCTTGGAATTGGAATCTCAAGATCAGTAAGCTTTCCAAGCCACTGAAGTTTGTAGACCATGTTTTCTGATCCACATGACATATGGCTAAAATTAATCCTTGTTTTGTGGTTGTTTCATGGGAGCTCAGTATTTATAGCCTGAAGAGAAGGCCAGTAAATTAATGTAAATATAAACTCAAGTCAAACTTGTCTGTGAGACTCTCACTCGTCCAGGGTAATTGCATCGCAACAAAGTTTAAAAAACAGGCATCTGGACTGGATTTTTTTTCTCA